>CM059280.1:26013912-26026412 GCA_030347295.1 Setipinna tenuifilis
CCAGAACACAAATCTGCATGTGTAGTCAGGGGTCTTGACACACAGCTAAGTCTGACTGGACACCAGTGATGGATGGCCCAGTATAGGGATGCCATTCCTGTGACAAACGGAGTATGAGGGAATGGCCTGTAGCTGCATCACTAGTGTGGCTCCTACAACACCCTTCTGGTTGGCCCTGTGAGCAGGTAATGCAAGTGCACCTGAGGTATGCATGTGTGTGTGTGTGTGTGTGTGTGTGTGTGTGTGTGTGTGTGTGTATGCATGTGTGTGTGTGTATTAGCATGCGTGTATCTGTGTGTATGTGTGTTTTGTCGCACACTCTGCATGTGCAATTTATTTCTCCTGCTTCCTAAACCACCCTTTCACAATGTAAGCCTAATTAATCCCGGCATCGTTATCTTTGTATATGCATATAGTTTGTGCCCAATGAATGCTGGCATCATCATCTGTGTATATGCCATAACATCAGGGAAGAACTATATCTACTAATCACTCAGCGTAATCAGCCAGCCTAATTTTATTGCCACATAATGTATAGTTATTACTGATAGTTATGCAATTGAAGGGTTATTTGGTGGTTTGAATTCAGCTGGTGACTATTTTCTTTGGCAGGGTGAGACAACAGTGTTTGTGTGAGTGAGTGTGCTTTTCTAAAAGAGGTGTGCATATTTGTGTGGGACTCTTGTACTTTTATTGCAAGAAAGCAGAAGAGAGAGAGAGAGAGAGAGAGAGAGAGAGAGAGAGAGAGAGAGAGAGAGTGTGTGTGTGTGTGTGTGTGTGTGTGTGTGTATGTGTGTGTGTGTGTGTGTGTATGGCTAGCACACCTGTCTCTCTCGGAGCTGAGGTAGCACACCAGGTGGCATGCCCAGAGCAGGGGGCCTGCGTAGGTGCTGAGTGCGGTCAGGAAGATGGCCGGAGCCTCCACATAGCTCTCCAGGCCCACAAACCCCACAGAGATGTCCACCGTTGCTATGTTGTTCGAGTTGCCCTACACCAAAGGGAAAAGCAAAGACATGTATTCAACTCAATTTAATTCAAACCAATTCAATACAATTCAAATGACTATATTTATCCATGAGGTGCAGTTCAAAGGCACTCAGACACCGACCACACAATGAATAAATAGAATAAAAAATATATAACTCACCCAAAGCTCCAACTACTCCCATTTATTTTTCACATTTAATTTTATCATTGTTTTACATCTTATAAAATTTGTAGAATTTAGTTTTTATTTGACGTTTAATCACACAGCGTTTCCTACAATGACGGTAAAGATTAATCTGATTCTGACACTCCTGCACACATATTTTACATCTTATGTGACAGTCAAAAAAAATGTACGCACCTGAGTTAAGCCATAGGAGCTTGACATCATGAATATTAAAGCACACCGGAGTCTACACTAGGATCTAGGATACTCTAAGGTCGCTGAGTTTGTGCTCATTTCACACATTCGCCCAATCTTGCGTCTGGCAGCTGCCTGGCTTTGCTAGCGCCCAAATAATGAGTGTATGAATATCAAACAAATGTGATTTAACTCAGGCCAGCACGTGTGTGTGTGTGTGTGTGTATGTGTGTGTGTGTGTGTGTGTGTGCGCGTGCGTGCACACCTTTCTCTGAGGCAAAACCTGGTGATGGACAGCAGGGCAAACAGAGAGACAGATTAAGAGAGAAAGAAAGAAAGACAAAGAAAGAGAGGGAGAGAGAGAGAGAGTAAGAGGGAGACAGAGAGAGAAAGAGAGAGAGGAAGAGGGTGAAAGTGAGAGTGAGAGAGAGACTTTAACTGAAATTGAATTAAGAGAGACAAAAAAGAGAGAGGGAGAGAGGGGGAGGGAGGGAGAAGGGGTAGAGAGAAAGAGAGAGACTTGAACTGAAATTGAATTAAAACAGAGAGAGGTAGAGACAGAGGGAAAAGAGAGAGAAGGTGAGGGAAAGAGAGAGAAAGAGAGAAAGGCAGGGGGCAGGGAGAGAGGGAGAGAGAGGCAGGCTGACAGCAGCTCTGAACCCCTGTAAGGAGTGTGTGTGTGTGTGTGAGTGTGTGTGAGTGTGTGTGAGTGAGGAGGGGGTGTAATGAATGGAGGCCTCCAGCTCGTTTTCACTCCTCTTCGCACCCTCCCAAGTTATTTGCAGTCTGCCATGTCTGTCACTTTCCTCCGCCTTCACCAGAGCTACAGAAATGGAAAGACAAGACAGCCCCACCCCACCCACCCACCCACTCACCTTCCTCAACCTCAACACCCCACACCCTCTCCCCTTCTCTCCCCTCCTCTCCCTCTGTCACTCTACGTTTTCTTCTTTTCTTCACTCACAGTCTTGTTCCTTCACTTTCTCATTCCGCCTGTGTGAGGACTTGCGATGGAGCTCTGTGATGAACGGGTCATCCGCTGCCAGGACCCAGCTAAATTAATTCAGGCACTGATGGAGACGACTTAAACAGGCCTGTCTGAAGGACCGCTGTCTGTCTGCTGCCTACTGAAGCGATGCATCGGAGCACACAGGAGTGGGGTGGGGTGGGGTGTACATTGACTCCCGTCTCCCCTGCCTACCACCCTCATCTGTACACACCACAAGAGTTCAGGCTTCTAAAAGGCGAAAGTTTACACATGTGAGTCTCCGACCGACTGCCACCGCTCTGAAGCTGGTGGTCTGAGATCTGACCCAGCACACTGTGTGTGTGTGTGTGTGTGGTCTGGGCCGCCCGAAAGCCATTTCGCCAAGTTCACAATTTCACACTCGGCTAGCCTGAGAGGTAATTGGCCCAGCGTGGCATATTTATGAGTCCTTTTCCAGCGGTGGCGACCTCACGTCGGGGAGGGTTATCAAGGGTCACAGACCGAAGTAGAGGCGGGTTATTTACGACCCAGACTAGGGCACCTTCATCATTTAGCACGTCCAGCACTGCTTAGCGTAGCACACGTTAAGATATATTTCACTGCCATTACCGATAAAATACACGAAAGGCCTGCCTCCTCTGGGCTGGAGCACAGGGTGTCCAGCCAACAGGACACTGATCAAAACTGATTTGGTTTAAACAAATATGAGATGAGGAGAAGAGCATAATTGAACTTAATTGAAAACTCTATAAAACTTGAACGGCATGAAAACCAATTTCTGATGGGGGATTTCACATATAATGGGCGGAAATGGAACCTGTTGTCCTCCTATGAAAAGCTCATTTAAACTATTCAGTTGAAGTATTAAAAAGCTAGATTATTCAGTTGTTAATGTTAAGTAAGGGGTCTTGGCCTACAAAGCAATAAGATTTGATTAGGCATTTCACAATAAGATCTGAAGGTCTAAACCTTAATACATTTGGCTTTCCTCTTTCTGATTTTTGAGAAAAAGAATATGCAAATTCAGATAATTAACTGGGAAAGAACATTGACAGTACCAGAGTTCTATAAGTTGTCAAGTTGCAATGTCTGAAAGGGAAAATGGGTGTTCTAAAGGTTTGGCATTTTAGAAAATTACACTTCCTTTTCCTTTCTTCCCCATAAAATGCTGTGTCCATTTTTTTTCCAATTCAATCCTTGATTATACAGGAAAATTTAAAAGTAACAAGCCAAGTAACAAGGCCTGACTCAATTTAAGATGCTTTTCAGCAGGTTCCTAATCCTGTTCTGCAGTACAATAAACAATGACCAGGTTTACAAGACATACACAGGATAGACAGAGACATAAACAGGATAGATAGATATACTGAATGCCACATTTTCCTGCAGCCATCATGGGTCGCGTAGCAGTAATAAGTCGACTGACCTGGAAGTAGAAGAAGGCCTGTCCGAACCAGTAGTGCATAATAGTGGTCTGGGCGGCGTCGTAGTGGAGCCTCTTCCAGATGAACTGGGCCATGAGCGACTGCACCAGCAGGCATGCGGCCAGCGTGGGCAGGTTGTGGGCACGCAGCAGCAAGGCCACGAGCAGCACCACACCACTGTACACCTCCCACAATCCTCGGCTGCGCAGCCGCGCCTCTGCAGACGCCAGCTGCGAGCGGAGCAGGTCCTTGGCGCCGGTGAAGAGGATGCCCAGGACGAAGACGTAGACGAAGCGTGCCTCCACTGTGCCCCTGAGGAGATTAAGCACCAGATTACGGTTAAATTAAACCGTTAAACGGCAGATTACAATGGCAGCAATTCATTAAGCAGCTGCTTTTGTCCAGAGCCAGATTCTCAGCGCAGACACAGAGCAGGTACACATTTCTTTACAGCTTCCTTTGGTCCTGAGCCCATTATGCAAGTTGTGTTAAGTCTCTGCCCTATCTGGGGAGACAGAAGAGGGCATGAGATAAGCCCGCAGAGCAGGAAGAGAGGTCGGCCAGACAACAGGAGCAATAGCACTGGGCTGCTGCTGCTGCTGAGCTGTGTGTTAACAGAAGCCAGCTCCTTATCAGAGGGTCCCTAAACATCCTCAGTTCCTTACTTTACTTTTGCCACAGTCCTCTCCTTGAAACTATGATTCATCCCTTACTGTGTGCTACCAAGGCCTCTGTTTACAGACAGACACTTCACTCAGATGTATGTTGGAGCGAGCTCTGAATTGGTCTCTGAATCTATGCCTTCAAACATTTTAGTTCCATTCAAAACAGAAATTAGAGAAGAACTGACAATAACAAATAAGAAAACAGACTAACAAGGCCTTGAGAAAAATATGTAAGATGCACGATATAGTCTAGACCAGTGGTCCCCAACCACCGGGCCGCGGACCGGTACCGGGCCGCGGAGCAATTGCTACCGGGCCGCGCAAGAAATAATCAATATGGAACGTTTCGTCATGAGACAAAAAAGCAGACGGCTGTCTGGTTTAACTGCGCGCATTAAGGAAGTTCTGCATGTCTGTGCAAGAAGAAGACCAACTGTTGGAGATCGCAAATGACGGCAGCCTTAAAAGACTGTTTGAGACATCAACTCTGCCGGTGTTCTGGATTAAAGTCATGGCAGAATACCCTGAGATCGCCGCCACAGCAGTGAAAACCCTGTTGCCATTTCCGACATCCTATCTTTGTGAAGCTGGGTTTTCTGCAGTGACAGCAACAAAAACAAAACAACGGAGTAGACTAGGCATAAGCAACACACTTCGGGTGTCAATGTCTTCTATCACTCCCAGATGGGGCCGTCTCATTGCAGAGAAACAAGCGCAGGGGTCCCATTGATTTGACGTTATGTTTGAACGTCGGAATGTTGAAATATTGTTGAATGTTGAAGGAATGAAAATAAAATTTTATTTATAAATGTATCTGGCGCATCTGTATCTTATTTTGAAGGTATATTTAAAGTAAACGTTAAAATAGCGACCAGGCACGAGTCAGCGCGCTCTGAGAACGACCCCCCCCCCGGGCCGCAGTAAAATTGTCAAGCGCGTTCACCGGTCCGCGGTGATAAAAAGGTTGGGGACAACTGGTCTAGACTCTTTGCCATGTGCATTAAAGGTCTTCAACCTTCAGTAACACAAACAGTGATTAAGTGCTCCAGGACACATCAGTACATCTAACTCGCTATGCTGCCTATTCTTCAGCTGAGAGTGAAGGCTGGAGTGAGTCCTTTCAGAGTCCCAAGGATAAATATTTAGTCTGCAACTTTAGTGGACTCTTGTTTATCTGTTCCCGAAAACCCAAACATATCAATGTCCGAAAAAGAAATCAATAGAATAAACTCTGCATTTTATCAGGACGTGAACTGAGGCGGAGTGATTTTATGATGTGGAGAGGACTGAGAGCAGTGACTAATGGCCAGGCATTGTGAGACACAGGAGGAAATATCCTTAAACTCGGCCCTGATAAACAACAGCAAAATGTACATAAAGCTGCTGATTTTTCCCCCCTAATGCTCCCGCAGTTAGCCAGGGTAATATATGAGGCACCCCGGAGAGAGAGAGCTATCGGATTTCTATTAAAATGATTTTTTTATGCGCACCAATAAAAATGTTATGGTCAAGCGCAGGCTATTCAAAGTCTGTGTGAGCACTAAATGAAAATCTGGCAATGGAGAGAAAGAGAGAGGGAGAGAGAGAGAGAGAGTGAGAGAGAGAGAGAGAGGGAGAGGGAGTGAGAGAGCAAGAGCGAGGGAGAGGGTGTGAGAGAGAGAGAGAGAGAGCGAGAGAAAAAGGGAGAGAGCATTCACTGGCCCTGGCCCATGGGAAAACCGACACTGAAAGAGGAACTGCAGTGAACAGATCAAGTCAAGGGAACATGCAACAACACAATATACAAACTGATATTACATGACATTCTATGGCTCACACACACACACACACACACACACACACACACACACGCACACACGCACACACGCACACACGCACACACACACGCGGCTCCCATGACAATGGGATGAGCGCTGCCGTTACTGATGCTCCATTAAAAGCTCGGCAGGAGCAAACCACAACTCCCTGACGAGTTGCTATGGCAACGGGGCCTAAGCAACAGCTTGTTGTTTTATGGCTGATCTAAAAAGGAAGACAAGAATGACACAGCATGGGGCAGGGATAAAAAAGAGACATCTTAGTTGTTACAGGGCCTCATACAAACACATACATCAGAGAGTTACATGTAGGCAGAATTGGAGGGACACAATGTGAGGGGAAAAAAGCAACAATAACAATTACAAAAACTTTTTAATCACATGAATGAAAAACAAACAGTGACATCAGGTCTGGTCTTGTCACTATTGGCCGGGGGGACACTGGAAGTGGTGTCTGTTCATTCATTCATTCATTCATTTGTTCATTCATTCTTACATTTGACTAATTTGTCCGTTCACATTTTCATTCACTCATATAGATGACGCAGCATTTCTTGCTAACACTTCTATGAAACTTGTATTCACAAGACTCTATAAACACATTCATAAAGGCTTATAATGGAGTCATTAAGTATGTACTCATAACTACTTATTTATATACTGATGACTGTACTCCTAAGGCATTACATGCTATGCCATAACCCCTATTCCAACTTCAAGTGACAGTGCATTCTTGGTTATAAAGCTTTACCTGCCTTACGGGTGCAGTTACGAGCATGTATAAATAGTTAGGAATACTCATTTCAACTGTTATTAAGCTTTATGGAGGTATTATTACACTGTATGAATGTGTTTATAGAGTCTTACAAATACAGGCTTCATAGTTGGGGAGAAAAACAAAAACCTACAAACTGCTGCTAGAAAACTCAGCATTAAGATGTGTGTGAATGTGTGAATGTGTGTGGGTGTGTTTCTGTCTGAGTGTGTGTGTGTTTCAGATGACTGACAGAAAGCTCTCTGCAGCCTTAGGGCAAGCCTGTGTGTTGCCAGAGCTGAGGGAGACAGAGACGGAGAGGAGGAGAAGAAGAAAAGCAGATGTTCTGTCATGTTTTATTTATCCGGCCCAACTGCGGCTCCCTGCTGGAGCGGAGCCGTGACAGCCAGCATGGAGATGCTGCTCACACACACAACCTATTGTTTGCACACACACATGCCAACACACACATACAACCCCTGTAACTTTTAAATGGATTCGCACGCGCAAACGCACGCGCACGCGCACACGCACACACACACACACACACACACACACACACACCTCCTCTCCCACAGGTTGGCAAGATACCTGGCAATAACCCGGTGGAGACATGTTCAGAAGAAATAACAGCAGATTTCACAAAGGATTTCACTAGAAATGTGTGTGTATGTGTGAGTGTGTTAAGGAGAATAGGAGGCTGAAAAAGAGAGCAGAGGAAAGGGGTGACTAGACTTAATAAAGCCCAGATTAGGTGTCTCTGACAGTTCAGTAATGGAGTGCGAGCAAAATGACTTGATGGCTGCCTCTAATAGTTAAAGAACAGCAATTACAGCAAATGGGAATATTCTCCACTCTGTAAGGACACATTAATTGTGTGGGCCCATTCAGGAAGTCTTTTGCACATACGCCACCTCCTCAGGCAGAGAAGAGGACACAGTGGCCTTCATGGTACTTTCTTTCAATTGAGGAAACTTGGGAATTACTCACTCTTTTTTTTCAAGAAAATGACCTGCAAAGTACTCTTGCAAAAATGATGTGGTCTCTCACTGTCTCTAAAATAATGTGCACAAAATTTCGTATGCTGCGAGGCTACAACAGATATCCAGCAATTGGTCAAATTCACATATTGGCATTTACATACACGAATAGAACGAGTTACCTGTCCAGGTAAATTGCCCTCCATAACAGGGGGGGCACTCACTTACATTTTATGAATATGTCGGTACCCTCCAACCCTGCTATTTTTGTCTCTTTGGGGGCTACTGGGTGTCGATCAGGAGGGCACCATACCCCCCTCCACCCCCCTCGTACCGTGTAATTCAAACTATGGTTAAGCCCCTGACAAGGCTTGGCACCTACCAAGCTCAGAGGCTTAACCTAAGCAAAGGGCCTCAGGCCTGGACAGCTGGGCATTCACACTTACATGGCCAAGGAAGCCTGCAGGATGGAGGCAAACAAGCTTCACAAAAAATAAAGTCAAAAACAATAAACAAGGGTAACAATCTTCAGTTCGGTTAATACACTGGGATCTTAGCACCCAGAGGAATGTAACAAATCACTTCTAACACAACATCACAAATCTCTTACTAATCTGGATAAGTGTATCTCAGATGGTAAGCTTTGGTCATTTGTGAATAAAAAGGAGCAGCTTGCTTCATAGGTATTCATATAACCTGCAGTGTGTGTTTGTGTGTGTTTGTGTGTGTGTGTGTGTGTGTGTGTGTGTGTGTGTGTGTGTGTGTGTGTGTGTGTGTGTGTGTGTGTGTGTGTGTGTGTTTTCTAATGAGGAAAAAGCACACTTTTCCAGCTGATGTTGTGAGCATGCCAAAGGAAAAATGAAGAGAAAATGAAACATGTATGCAGGCTATTTTGATGGCTATACCCTTAGCAACCACTTAGCACATCTCTATTGCCTAGGATAGAGGCAAAGCTATTTCATGTACCGGGCACCAAGGCAACCAATTTAGACTTCCGGTCTATATAATCTTCAGCAGATGAGGGCCAGGAACCATGTACATATATTTCTAGTCATGCGGCGATCTCAAGGTGACACACTAGGTCATCTTTCAGACTCTCAGACTGAGGTGTGTGCTCTGCTGCTTGTGCTCTACATGACCAAAACACAGCCCCCCCAGCCAAACAAGCTCCCCTGCTGGCTCGACCTGCCTTTGCATAGAGCTGAGAGTGAAATGATGTACTAAACAAGACCAAACTAAGCTGCTCCTCAGACAGACTGTAAACCACTGCAAAACCACTGCAGAATGCATCTGTCTGTGAGTGTGTGTGTCTCTGTGAGTGAGTGGTATGATTATGTTGGGCATGTATGCATGCATAG
Organism: Setipinna tenuifilis; assembly: GCA_030347295.1. Taxonomy (NCBI): domain Eukaryota; kingdom Metazoa; phylum Chordata; class Actinopteri; order Clupeiformes; family Engraulidae; genus Setipinna; species Setipinna tenuifilis. The sequence goes on from CM059280.1 coordinate 26,023,247, forward strand.
CTCAATTTGTGAATATCTATGCATGCTTTCTCATACCAGCCAAACACCACTGAATTACTGTATGCATGTCAGTACACACAGATATGTTTACATCTTTGTGTGTGTGTGTGTGTGTGTGTGTGTGTGTGTGTGTGCGTGCGTGCGTGCTGGTGGTAGCAAAGGCTGTTGAGAGAAGCAGAATTAATTTCCATTTTCATCAGAGATTCGCATGCATAAATGCTCGGAAATAAGGCGTCAGCACAAACAAACACTTCTAAACAAATCACGATAAAAATAAAACACATGCCCTCTTTTCCTATGCAATCCTCCTGACGCAGGTGTAACCACCACCGCTTTAATTACCATGCTCAGATGTTCAGAGCACATCTGCTTTTATGCACATCTGAGATGATGTTTAAAGAAACAAAGGGAAGGGAAAGTTCTGGAAGCTGGAGAGCATGACAGCTGAAATGGGGACGGCATTGAGATGAGCCCAGAGGGGAACGTGCATCTTCTTTGCAACGTCTGACGTCTGGGGAGTGAAAGACGACTACAGATGTCTTGGCAGCACAAAAATCATGCTTAACAAGAATAGGTCTCATTACGGGGGCTGGCAGCGGATGTGACATTAGCTTCTGGGGTTTGTCTGGTGGCACCTTTCAGCTCAGCACTCCCACCTCTACAAAACACAAAATCTCTAGCGAGGGAATAACGAACAATACTAAGGAAAAAACAAACGCAAATGTCCTTAGAGGAAACCTCTCACATTGCCGTTCCTCTCTTATGCATTAGCTCACGTCAGTTAAATGAGTTCAAAGAGCAAACTGGTGCCATGTGAAATTAAATCCCCCATCAGCGCAGAGTGTGATGCTGAGCCATAACTCACCCAGTGATGGGCCAGGTCTGGCTGTGAGTCTACTGCGACTCTGGTAGCTTGGGCTGATGGGAGTGCCATCTTTAAGCCAATCTATAAACATGATACAGAGCAACTGTACACATTTGTTTGGCAAAGGAGCTAAGTTGTATGCAACTGGACCTTAACATATCTATGTCTGTGACGATTCTCATTCATCCAGGTCATGGTAGTCAAAGGAGCCATTTGTTTCTACCCTGAATTTGGATGGAGACAGAGAGATTGCAGAAAAGTGGACAGTGTACCTGGGACATATATTAGGACAATAATTATGTGCTCTTTGGCTATTGTACCGATGATGACACCTGTGTTACTCCAGTGGCCAAGTTGCTGATTACTCTAGAGGATGTTTTCCTGCCATGCTGTGCATCTGTCTTGCGCAGAGGCCTTCCTGGTGCACAGACTTATGGCCTTGCCAGGTCTCATGGCCAAGCCAATTGCCTGTGTCCCTGTGTCCCTGTGTGTGTGTGTGTCCCAGAGTGTGTCGCAAAGAGTGTGTGTGTGTGTGTGTGTGTGTGTGTGTGTGTGTGTGTGTGTGTGTGTGTGTGTGTGTGTCTGCTGCAGGTGCATGGTGTGCAGGATGCACTCAGCTGCAGGTGCAAGAGGTGCAGGGTGGTGATTGGCTAATTGGTTGCCTAAAGGGAGCTATAGTTAATTAGGTCGTCTCTCTTCATTGGGGGTTTTGTTCTAGCCTGGCTGTCGCACTCAGCCCGTAGACGGAGGTTGGCCTGGCAAACCTCCCACAGACAGGAAGGTCTGAGAGATGGGATCAATGGGCATCTTTCAAACGCCTCCTATCAGCCCACTCAGCCACAACCAATCAGGCCACGCACTGATTCCGATGACGTATGTGTAGCATGCCTTTTTCATTGGTTAGGAATTTGTTAGGACGGTTGGTCAGACTGACTTGAATGCGAAATTCAATATAGCATCACAGGCAGTATGGGCAGGCCCAGGCTAGGTATTGTTCTCTTCCTCCCAGCTTTTGATTTTGCATTGAGTTTGCTGGGACTGAGTGGTACCACCTGTTTGCTCCACACTACAGTATACTTATATGCATTACACCCTTTTTTCTCATTCTGTAAATAAATACATTGAAGAATTTAATTTCTGTATGTGGCCTCCCTTTGCATGCTAATTATATTTTGATTGAAAACCAGAACAAAAAACCAGGACCAGCTTAATAATTATGTTGTCTTGTTTTAGGATACATGCATAATACAAACACAATGAAAAACAGTGAAAACCAGGGTGTTTTCATTACTTTACAAAAAACAACCAGGACGGCCAGGACAGGACGTGAAAACAGGACATGTCCTAGGAAAATGGGTTGTTTGGACACCCTCCCTTCATGTTACCTTGCAGAGCCAGCAGCTGAAACAGGGAAGGTTCGTGTCAGATCTGAGCACTGACATTCGGCTTCTGCACACACTCAGTCTCTCCTACACAACTCTTCCTGCTCATGCCAGGTCGCCATGCCAACCTGGAGCTGTTCAAGATTTCTACTTTCCAAACGTGCAATTCACCCCCCCCCCCCCCCCCCCCCCCCCCGCCACACCCCCCCCCACCACACCCACCCGACCCCGACTCAGAATTCCACTCAGCACTCTAAGTCAGCGCCCTCACAGATCACCAGCCCTAAACCCAAAAAGTGGCAAATAGAAAGAGAAAAAGAAGGACAAAGGAAATGGAAAAAAGGAAATGGGGTGATTTGGCAAAAAAAAAGGTTTTGATAGTGAGGAGGCTCATTGCAAGCCACCAGTGCTTTAATGCTGTCATCATCATCATCATCATCATGAAGAGCTTTGCAATTACACACACTGATAACGACCACAAAGACTCATTCACAACTTAATCACTTCCACTCATTGGAGAAATGTACATGAAATGGTGACGCTGAAAAGCTCTGTTACTAGTGCTAAAGAATAGGCTGTTACAATTAGGTGTGGTCCAAGAAGTGAAATTATTGTTTATGCAGGCAAGAAACACTTAAATTGTGGTTCAAAGAATGACTCTAACAAGAAAAAAGAGGGAGATACTGAGGTTGAGGGTGTGTGTGTGTGTGTGTGTGTGTGTGTGTGTGTGTGTGTGTGTGTGTGTGTGTACGTGTACACAATTGCTTCTTGTGATATTTACTGATCTTTAAAGGGGAACTTCCATCGTTATTTTTATTCACATTTCTGTGTCGCCACTATGGTTGAATGCATTGTGCGTCATTTCTGTGAAAAATTATGTCCTAGATCTCTTGTTTGACGCTGTTTTTTGTAAGCTATA
>CM059280.1:26031412-26043912 GCA_030347295.1 Setipinna tenuifilis
ACGCACCAACATGCACACACACGCACGCACCCACATGCATGCGCGCAGACACACACGCACACACACGGCCCCTCCTGTATCATCAGCTGCTGCTGCAGAATTAGCGGGCGGGGAGGACTCACTTGGACGCGGCGCGGCTGCTGTGTTGCCATGGGAACAGGACGGAGCCGGCGGCGGCGCGGTAGCTGTAGACTCCCAGGAGGCCGAGCGCCAGGGCCATCTTGGACACGGCCGAGCACCGGCGCTGCACCAGCGCGAAGATCAGCAGCAGGGACACCGCCGACAGCACAGACAGGACCACCTTATGCTCACCACTGCAGGACAGGGGCCAAGAATACCGGACAAAGAGGGAGAGATAGACGGGGGAGTGGGAGTGGGAGTGGGGGTGGGGTGGAGGAGAAGAAGAGAGGGAAGAAGAGAGATAGACATAGTAGAGGAGGAGGAAAGAGTGATGGGGAAAGAAAAGCAAAATTAGAATGAATAGGGGGAAAAAAGACAAAGAAAGAGAAGGAGAAAGAAAGAGAGAGAGAAAGGGGGGAGAATAACACCGTGAGAGAGATAGAGAGAGACACAGACAGAAACAGAAAGAGGTATATATAGATCAAACATGAGAAATAAACAAGGATGTGGAATTACAGGGAGGGAGGAAAGGGGGAAAGAGGGGAGAGAAGAGTCGGGGTAAAAATAAAACAGAAAATGAAGAAAAAGCAAGAGAAAAAGAGGAATGGAAGGGGAGGGAAAGGGAGAGAGAGTGAGACAGAGACACAGTGGGAGAGACACAGAAAGAGAGAGGTATATATAAATAAAAAACAAGGATTAAAAAGAAACAGTGGGCGAATTACAGGGAGGGGAGAAGGGAGTTGGCGGGGGGGGGGGGGGGGGAGAGAGGGTTGTGAGAGAAAGAGGGAGAGAGGGAGAAAGAGAGAGAGAGAGAGATGTTAGTGACGCAGCTGATAAAAATAAACAGAATAATTACCCAGCAGCAGTATCAACAGCAGAGCTAATGGCACCATCGTGCACCTCCATCATCCTGCTGCGGTGTCCACTGATTTAAACCCCACACTGGACACACAAACACACACACACACACACACACACACATACACACAACCCACTACTCGCTGACTGATGGCCCAGCCATTTGGCCACTCGAAATATTTACTCTTCCAAACACAAACACAAACACAGTCTCACACAGACAAAACACCCAGGGCTCAACATCAGTTACCCCAGCCTGTGAATACCTGGACTTAGAGAATTAGCATGGTACACACGCAAGCAGGCACAGGCACAGGCACACGCACACACGTATGTACGTACAAAACACACACACACACACACCTCCACCCTGTGTACTGCAACCATGGCTGGCCCTCTCCTCTCCCTCATCCTCTTAGAGTCCTGCTGCTAAGACCCTGCAGTAACTCTGGTGAGCCCGACTGTGTGTGTGTGTGTGTGTGTGTGTGTGTGTGTGTGTGTGTGTGTGTGTGTGTGTGTGTGTGTGTGTGAGTTCATGAGGGATCGGGGGCCAGGCTGAGCACTCTATGTGTGTGTGTGTGTGTGTGTGTGTGTGTGTGTGTGTGTGTGTGTGTGTGTTTGTGTGTGCGTGTGTGAGAGTTCATGAGGGCTGCAGGGGCCAGGCTGAGCGCTGTGTGTGTGTGTGTGTGAGAGAGAGAGAGAGAGAGAGAGAGAGAGAGAGTTCATTAGGGCTGCAGGGGCCAGGCTGGGCGCTGTGCGTAGCAACGTAATCAGGACAGGCTGAGGCCTACGGGGCAGCAGAGGGTAGCAGGGGGCCGGGCACACGGCAAATCACCTCCAGCTCATTACCCACACAAAAGAAGTAGAGATGGAGAGAGACAAGTAGAGATGGAGAGAGAGAGATAGGGAGGGAGGTAGAAGGGGGGCAGAGATATAGAGAAAGAGAGAAGAAAAGAGAGAGGAGGTAGAAGGAGAGAGAGAGGGAAAGAGTGTGTGTGTGTGTGTGTGAGAGAGAGAGAGAGAGAGAGAGAGAGAGAACAAGAGAGAGAGAACAAGAGAGAGATAGAGAAAGAGAGAAGAAAAGAGACAAGGGGTAGATAGAGAGAGAGAAGAAAAGAGAGGGGGTAGAATGAGAGAGAGAGAGGGAAAGAGTGTGAGAGAGAGACTGAGAGAGAGATGTGACTGAGTGATGGAGACAGAGAGTGCATACAAGTGATGGAGAGACAGATAATAAAAAGCACAAAAAAAGAAAGAGAGGGAAAGAGAGAACAACAACAAGGACAGAAAGAGAGAGAAGGGAAGAGACACACAAAGAGAAAGAAAAGTGAGCAACAGTGTGAGCAGGGAACTTTCATCAGAGACATCTGGCCCCAGCACCTTAAACCCCTACTGTCCATCCACTGCAGTGCCGCTGGAATGGTAAATAAGCTTTGTGCCAGTATGGGTCTCCATGCTGTGTGTGTGTGTGTGTGTGTGTGTGTGTGTGTGTGTATGTATGTATATCACTGTATGTGTGTGTGTGTGTGTGTGTTTGTGTATGTGTGTGTGTATCTGTGTGTGTGTGTCTTCACATCTACCTGCAACTGAAGCCACATCCACTGGATACTCTTTAAGTATTTATGTGAGTGTGTCAGCCAGTTTCAGGCTGCGTCCCTGCCTGCCTATCCGTCTCAACGTCTGCCTGCTGCTGCTGCCACTGCTGCTGCTGCTGTTGACAGCACCATAACTGTCCTGAGTGAGGGCCATTTTGACTTCACTCCGCCACGCCTGAGAGTGCTGCGAGTAAGAGCAGCCATCATTACGGTCCGTCATCTCCCTTTGGGGATGTCACCACTCCACCCTGCGCTGCCCCGGGCCCTGCCATGGGGTGACGTTTTCACACCAGTAGGGAGCCGAGCGCCAAGCACCCAGCGAGCTGCCACCACAGCAGAGCTACCAATCCCTGGCTTCAGAAAAGTAAAAACCCAAAAAACCCTGCCATGTATTCCTTCTGCCTGTTGCTTAAGAAAGCTGGCTGGAGGCAGACATTAAGACCATGGGGATGACCTGGAGCCAGCTAGAGAAAATAGCACAGACAGACACAGACACAGAGACAAAGACAGAGACAGAGACAGAGACAGAGACAGAGATGCCTAAGGAGTGCTTGTTGACGGCCCATGTCCAAGAAGGAGTGGTAGGTGTAGGTGGAAGTGTGTGCACGTTAAGGATAATTCATAGTCCAACTGTTGTTCAACACTTGTTGTTGTATGACACTTTGTCACCTGGACTATGAATCGGCCTTTACCAAGGTGATTTCACTACTACGGCAACCTACCTATCTCATGATTTGTATGCTCATTGGGATTAGCTGGTTCAGAAAATGGTTGCATGAAAAATGTGGTAGGGATTTTTTTTTTTTAACTTTTGGAGCTGGGATTGACACCTCTGCACCAGAAACATGAGGGGGCTTGCCTGCTTGTCCGTCTGTCTGTCTGTGGTGTCTTTATTTACGGTGACACAGCACAGTGTCAGGGGACAGGTGGACGTGCTGCATATAAAAACATATGACAGTCAATAGCGGAGGTGACAGGCAGGACCTGGAGCTTATCAAAAGGATTACTGACAGCTCTTTCAGACCTTGCCGTCTGCATGCAACACACATATATCTGGCCTTCTTAAAGGGAAACAGTACATGACTAGACTCTGGTGAAACACTGAAGGATGACTTGGTTTGTGTTACATGTCCTGAAACATAACTAAAACACAATGCATACCTTCCTAATGCTATGCTATGCCTACTCAACTATGCAAGATATATTGAACCGAGACAGCACCTGAAAACGTGTCATGCTATTGATATTCTTCACCAAAGAGCTCTGCATCTGACTGGCTTACCAAATGGCTAAAGTTTCAACAAAATTTAAGTTAAGGTCAAAACTTGAGGTATAGGTATAAAATGTTTGCTGGTAGGCCAAACATGTCAAAAGGGCAAACAGGGCATAGGTGTAAGAGGTTGTCTGTTTTACATGCTAGTTTCAGCTTCTCAACAGGAGCCCTGCAGTTTTAACAGTCTATTTGCCAATGGCAGTTGGAACAAGTGTGGTTTTACAAGCATCTATAGAAGTAGCCCCTGGCTTCATTACATGCGCACACACACACATACACACACACACGCCGACAGACCATCTCTCCCTGCCCTCTTCGGTGGAAACACGTTTGTTCATTACAAGTGTCTTGTAATGCATTATCGATTCTGCAGTGGTAGCGTACAGCAGTGCTTCCTGATTTCCAAATGTAAAACTTACATATTTCTGCACCTGCTTCAAGCCAACACTTCATTAAGAGCTCAAAATACAAATTGGATCGATCGAACTTGAAGCGGGTCTTGCAGACTGTATGAGTCTAGTTAGGGTACTACCTTCAAGGTGGCCTTGCGCTGGAGATGCTGTTATGTTCACAGTCTTTTATGAAAACCAAAGTAATTGGTTAAAGTGGGGCACTGCTTGTATTACCGCTGATTTATGTTTGAAAGCCAAACAAAATTGTTCACATTTTGTAAAAGATGTGATACTTTGTGACACTTTTGTAGAAGAATATTTCACTGTGTGCATAGAGTTCATGGTGACACTCATCATCTTAAAGATGTTTACGATGTCTTTTTTTACACACTGACTCACCCTATACATGTCTGGAGCTCATACTGTAAGCCTGCTTGGTAATTCATCAAAGGATTTGTGTATAGATCCACATATATGCACATGAATGCACTGAACATACACAAAAGGACTAAATGCTAGGGCTGGTTTGAAAAGGGCTATTTTGCAAGCATGACCCATTTCCTGTTTTATGTGTGCTACGAAATCACCTCAAGATTTATTCAAACATCTTCATTAAGTGCACAGAGCAGCACATTTAGTTATTTCATCAATTTATCACACAAACACACACACACACACACACACACACACACACACACACACACACACAAAGATGATCTATGTTGCTAGTTCCAAGCAACCTTTAAAAGCTAAGAAATGTATATGAGGGTAATTTTGAAGACTAAGTGTAAAAATGAGTCAAATAAAATACACAGCTTCATTTTGGTAAAGGCGACCGCTGTGCTCTACTGGCATTTACTGACAAAAGCTGTTGAGAGCTCAGAACAGTGTCTGATCCATCTACAGTGAGATGAGTAATGGCTTTATGTTTCTTTTCTGTCTTTCTCTGTCTCTATCTCTAGAACTGTAAAATACGAATACAGGCACGGCTTGCTGCTTTGCATGGGGTATAATTTTAATGGAAAGCATGATGGAGCTGTTTAAAGCCTTAATGTAACTACTGTATGTAGCAAGCCTTTGTCTGCCTGCTTCACAAACACACACAAACACACAAACACATGCAAACACACACACACCGTATAACACACAGCATCCATCTTGTGTCTAGTGTAGCTGTAATGGGCCAGTAATACTACACCCAACAGTGGCCGTGGCTGTGCTCATAAGCATTCTATCTAGCTATCCTATCCCCCCTCATCCTGCTTAAGGAAGTTGGACCCACTCCATCAGGCCACTATAAAAGACCCGGGCTGCATTATTGCTGTGATCAGTTATTCATGTGCTTTGGCCCCCGTCCACTCAACAAGCTGCTGGCTTGCTATTTTTTTTTCATTCTTTTTCTTTTTTTTCTGTACAGGGCAGGTAAGCCTGCTGCAAAGTGCTGAATGATGCTAAAAAACAGATAGCATGACACACACACACACACACACACACACACACACACTCACACACACACAAACACACACAAACACACACACACACACCATGAAACACATATATGCACCTAAACAGAGCTCAGACACACACACAAGCACAACAATATACATTATACAGGCACACACACACACATACACACAAACACACACACACACAGCATGAAACACATATACTGTATACACCCAAACAGAGCTCAGACACACACACAAGCAGAACAATATACATTATACAGGCACACACACACAAACACACACACATAGCATGAAACACACACACACACACTCTCTCTCTCTCTCTCTCTCTCTCTCTCTCTCTCTCTCTCTCTCTCTCTCTCTCTCTCTCACACACACACACACACACACACACACACACACACACACACACACACGCAATAAAGAATAACACTATTTATAGCTATGCCAAAATTTCAGTTGCAGCTGATCTTTCAGTCCAGTTTCTTCTGACTGTAAATGACACAGACATAAAATAAAAGACGATTCACTGTGCTAGAAATATAAACAAACAAAAAAAAAGAGTTATTTGTGTTGTCAGGATCAAGCAATAAATTGCACTAACTAATAAATATTTGGCATGGTTATGGTATGGGCAAATTTATAAGAGAACTGATCTGAGAAGCAGAGCTGTTTTGAACCTTGCACGCTTTGGGGTAATTTCTAGTTTTATGTATTCGATTCTCCTCTCCTCTCTTCTCCTTTCCTCTCCTCTGTGTTCGGCCTTTCTAGGCTAGAGAGCTATATTTCCATGTGGTGGGCGGATCCACAGTGCGATGGCGTTTGGCCACAGCGGCATCCTGGGGGAAGGCCCCGGTTAAGGCAAAACAAACACTCCTGCAGACCCAGACATGCCGGGCCGCGCGCCTCTCTTCCCGGGCCAGACAAACAGTTTTGCTGCGCTGCTGCCTCCCTGCTCACTCTGGAGATTCGGCAATTAGATGGGCTTTGATTCTCCTCGCCGTCCAGTACATACTTAATGAGGCGGAATGAGGTCTGGCTGCACACACCAGCAGTGGCAGCCAAACCATCTGCCCGCCTGGTGCTGCTGTAAACCGGGGGTGTTTCCCCTGCCCAAACACACACACGTGTGTGTGTGTGTGTGTGTGTGTGTGTGTGTGTGTGTGTGTGTGTGTGGAAGCACATGTGCATGTGTGAGTGTGAGTGTGAGTGTGTGTGTGAGTGTGTGTGTGAGTGTGTGAGTGTGTGTGTGTGTGTGTGTGTGTGTGTGTGTGTGTGTGTGTGTGTGTGTACACATGCAGACATGGTGGGGTGCTGCTGCTCAACAACAACACAGCCAGTTTGGAAGGCAAAGGCAGTCAAACAAAGTGAGAATGAGGAATAAGTGACCTAGTATCACTCAAAACTTCAGAACTTCCTGGCTGCGCCCCCCTCTGAGTCCACCTCCTTCAGTCCCTGTGCAGTGCCCAGGCAACATAATTAGTAGGGAGGCCAGCCTCCTCCCAAGTTCACTGATTAGTTCATAAACCCAGAAAAGAAAACAAGAAGCTGACTGCTGACTCTAGGGATGTTTCTGACATTTATTCCCCACTACTTCAGAGCTTAAAATGTAGCGCAGGCTATCAGGATTGTAATGCCACCTAACTTCACTTGTTCCAAAAAGTGCTACCTCCTGCATAGCAGCCTCTTGGTCCCCCATATTTCATTTCAAAACTGACAGCTGATTGTCACGGTGTACAGCTGGTGTGCAGCAGACAAAAAATATCTGGACCCTCAAGAGGCATGTTATCCTTTTTGCTAGATTGGTTACAGAAGAGTGGCACCACTGAGAGCAGTTTGAAATGTAAGCTTCATGCACACACTGGCTTTAGTGCCTTTATTCAGCTTTGGCTGAAAATTGGAAAAATCAGTACACGGTTTCTACCTCCACAAATGATCCACAAAAGATCAACAAATATACAACCATACACAGCCACCAACCAACCTCTATTGCTTTAAGTCGATTTATTTAATCAGTTGATCTGCAGTATCGTCCATTTTCCATATAATCTGTGGGGTACTCAGACCCATACCTGTACACTGGCAAGGATTTTGGAACACTGGTTTCAACATGCCAAAATCAAAGCTGTAGACAGAGAACATGCAAATGTACAGCACTCTAGATATTCAGTGATATAAGAGGTAGTCATGATTGTGAAAGAAACAAATCCTAAGAAAAGCAGATTTCTATGAAAATATCCTTAATGCTTTTTATTCTATGTATGCTTAATGCCTTCCCAATTTGTTATTACAATCCAATAGAGATGGGATTGTACATGATGATGATGATGGATATACTCCCAACCTAAACGTTCTTTAGGCAGCAATTAGCTTTGTGTGCAGGGCTGCAGAGCTCTAGACCGCCTAGACAGATAATTGCCCCAGTCTCTCATCCACCCCTAGCTCCTGCACTGATACAGGAGACAAGGGGGTGGGAGGCTCAGGCAATTACGCCAGGCCTTGGTGGAGGCTTTAATAAAACATAACAAGACCTCACACTCACCATGAGGTGAGGAACAGTGGCTTTGTGAGCATAGAGATACAAAGAGGAATGGGAGAAAGGAAGGAAAGAAAGAGTGTGAAAGGAAAAAAAATAACGAAAGAGGCAGGAAGAAGAGAGAGAGAGGAGGAACTGAAGAGGAGATGCTGGGGGGTTTTGATGACCTTAACACAGCGAAATCTACACACACAGTGAGTTCCACACACACTCTCTAGCTACCTCTGACCCTTTGGGCGTCCGTGTGGGGAGAGGCTCTAAGCCCCTCCACGCTCTACACCTGATCCTAGACCCCCAGCAGGAGGAGCAAGAAGCCCTCACAACCTGCTTCCTGATCCAGTATGCAGCCCAGCTCTCCTGTTCCAGCAAGAGCCTCCACCTGGCCTACCTCTCTTCCTCTCTCCCTCCCTCCTTACCTCCCTCTCTCTCTCTCTACCTCCTCCTCCCTCTCTCTTCCTCCCTTCCTCTTTACCTCTCTCTGTATCCCCCCTCTCTCTCCCTTCCTTCCTCCTACCATCTCTCTGTGTCTTCCTCTCTTTCCCTTCCTCCTTCCCTTCTTGTCTCTCTCCCTCCTTCTCTTCCTCTCCCCCTCCCTCCTTCCCTCTCTCTGTATCTCCCTTTCTCTCCCCTCCTAATTCCCTACCTCTCTCTCTCCTTCTCTCCTTCTCTTCCTCTCTCCCTCGCTGCCTTCCTCCTTCCCTCTCTCTGTATCTCCCTCTCTCACCCTTCCTCCTTCCCTACCGGTCTCTCTCCCTATGGATCTCCCTCTCTCTTTTCCTCCTTCCCTACTTCTCTCTCCCCCTCTCTCTTACCCTCCCTACTTGCCACTCTCCCTGTATCTCCCACTCTTTCCCTCCCTCATTCCCTACTTCTGTCTCTCCCTTTGTCCTTACTTCCTTGTCTCTCTTCCTCTCTCCCTCCCTCCCTCCCTCCTTCCATCCCTCCCTCCTTCCCTTGCTTCAGGAAAAGCGGGTCTGCCAGGAATACTGAGCAGGGCTGGGATGGGCATAATGGAGGCTCTGCCAGGCAGCTGGCATCCAAGCACATTAAATCCAGCCATGTAATGAAGCCTTGGGAAGCAGGCTGGGGCCACTTGTGAGGGCGCAGTCATTACTGGTCTAAGGAGTGAAGCAGGATGCTGTTTTACGGCTCAGAAACAGAAGGCTCACTTGCTCGAGTGAGATTTAACGGGGTGCTTTTATGGGGATTTACACGCTTTACTACATGCCGCCACTTTGTCCTTCTGTAAAAGCTACAATAAAGCCTGTGTTTCCCCACAATTACTTATTCAGTTTTCACTTTGGTTTGTTTTATTATTTATTTATGCACTTAATTTTGTATTTATTTATTTTAGTTATTAACTTTCTGGCTTACTTATTTGTTTTTAATGCTTTAATTTACCTTCACTGCACTGTATTGTGAAGTTGTGTATACCTATAGGGATCCACTCTCTTTTACTGAGAGAATAAAAGACTTAACTTGCTATTTTATTTTGTTGTAATATTTTAGCACCATTTACATTTGATGTGGATTTTTATTCCTCCTGGGATACGTTTTGCTGTCTCTTAGTTTTCGAGCACGCCTGGTGTTCCTATTCCTCTGCAGTTGTAGTGCATACAGTACTAATTATGTAAGCGATGTAAGGCACTTTGGTCCTGAAATAACTGAAATTAAAATAAAATTATAATTGAGAATATTATGCTTAATGCAAAAAAAATCCTTTTTTATTTCTATAATATAGAAATTACTTGGGTCCCAAAATTCAGACAGCTCCTTATGAATATTAATAGAGGGTGCATTTGTATTCAGTATACCCTACCCTGCACCTGTCCTCCTGGCCACTCACCTGTTGAGCCAGTGTCCGAGGTCGGGCAGATGTGCCCACTGGACGCCAGTTTGGTTGAGTGAGCGCAGCAGCCGACAGCAGGCGAGGGTCAGCGGGGGCGTTGCCAGGGCCAACCACTTCTCCGAGCCCCTGCTCACGCCCAGGTCCGCCAGCGGGGACGAGTCGGTGTCGTCGCCGGGGGCAACGGAGGGCAGAGGGCGGTTCTCCTTACAAGACGGGAGCAGCGGCTCGTCGTCCTCGCTGTCGGCCCCTCCGCCCAGGCTGGCTCGCCGCCGACGCTCCCGGAAGTACTTGCGGCAGACGTCCTGGAAGACGGCCAGGCAGAGCGTGTTGAGCAGGAAGTACCAGGACTGGTGCTCCTCCTCCACGAAGCTGGAGGCCCCCAGGCTCAGCGTGTGGCCCACCGTCCCAGCCAGCAGCAGCACGTCCAGCTCAGACAGCTCCCACCCCGGGGACGAGCTCTGCAGGGGGGAGAAGGAGGAAAGAGCGAGATAAAGAGAGGGAGAGAGAGAGGAAGACAGAGAAAGGAGGAAAGAGACAGATTGAGAAAGAGTGATAAGGAAAGAAAGAGAAAAAGAGATAGAAAAGGGAGAAATATGAGTGTAAAGGGAGAGAGAGAGAGAGAGAAGGAACAGGTGGAAAAGGAGAGATTAGAAAGGAAGAGATAGAGGGAGAAGTTGAAAAAGAGGAGAAAAAGACATGGAAAAGGGGAGAGGAGAGATTGACCAGAGAGAGAGAGAGAGAGAGAGAGAGAGAGGAGAAACAAGAGGGAGAGATTGAGAAAAATAAAATGGTTAAGAGACGCTTCATTTTTGATTGGACAAGAGGCATCTGATGAGTGAAGACTTCCTACTGGGGCTCTATGAGGCTGATCATCACTCCACTTATGACTTTACTGCTGAACCTTCAACGCTCCTCTCATCCACTGTGGAAGAGCAGAATGGCAGCCAGTGATGTTATATTTGTCTGTTTTGGAGTGAGGACAAGGGGCAACTTGTAAAGACAGGTAATTGTATAAATCGATTTAAACAAATAGGCTCTGTCTTTTCTGGCTTTCTCACAACTTTGAGGCAGATGGCTGTAGGAAAGAAGACAAATTAGAGAGGGAGAGAGAGAGAGAGAGAACTATTCACAAAATAAGAGGAAACGTGAAAGAAATGTAATATTGCCAATGGTATCATAATCCAATATGGCCTACAGTAATCTCATTACTAGAAGGCAGGGTCTGATTCTTACAGCAGGCTCTAACCCCTGGCTAGTGACTTAGGCTAAACACACACACACACCAGAAAAAAAATAAAAAAGAAAAAAGCTGGGCTTATTTCTTATAGCAGGCTCTGTAACACACTGCATACACATGTGCACACACACACACACACACACACATACACAACAACATACATACACACACACACAAGATTATCTGCTCAGTGTGTATCAGCCAGAGTGCAAACAAAGCTGCCAACACAAGAGCCTGCAAAGAAAACTCTGCCTGGCCAAATGAAGCATTTGTATATTTGAGGCTGAGGGGTGGGGGTGGGGGAGGATAGGGAGTATTTGGGAAAAAAAAAAACATTTGTATATTTGAAGCTGAGGGGTGGGGATGGGAGAGAAATAGGGCGAATTTTTAGAGGAAAAAGGAGAACTCTGGGAGCAACAGACAGCTCATCTCCTCTCTGTAACGCCGGCCTCTTCACCTCATCAACACTGAAGTCCTCTGTGACAAGCGCCGTCCTGAAATGAACCTAATGTTACTCATCAGCCAGCGAGAACCCGCCGATCAATTGTCATCGTAGCACTCATCCCTATCACGCAGAGGAGCAGAGCCATGGGGGGGGGGGGCAAAGACACCCATCAAACTGGAAGGGCACTCAGGAAGCAACCCCCCCCCCCCCCCGCTCTAAGGCCAAAAAGCCACAGCATTTATTTACAAAAAAAGGGGTCGGTGGGGGGATGGATCCACTCCAACATCTAATGGGCTCTTCCTTGGCCCGAGGTGGACCTAACTCCACAAAGTTTGCTGAAACTTGGCCTGCTCCTTTTTGCATCGTCCTGCTGACAAACACACAAACTGGCAGGAAAAACATAACCTTTTTGTAGGAGTACACACACTCACACACACACACACACACAGTCAACAAAGGTTCATGTGCACTCACACAAAAAACACTTTTACACAAACGCATCCTTTTTTTCTCCACATCACATCACACACAGTCACAGATGTTCACATTTGCACTCATACAAAAACCCTTTCACCAAAACATATCCTCTCTTTCTTTCACACACACATAAACCCAAACACAGCCACCGGCCCACACACACACACACAGACACACACACAGGTGGGAATGAGTGTGAAGGATGTGAAAAGGGCTGAGGATGGAGAGTAGCAAGAGCTAACAAAAGAAAGA
>CM059280.1:26048912-26063912 GCA_030347295.1 Setipinna tenuifilis
CAGCCTGGATGGCTCATTAGGCTGGTGAACCACTCAGCTCCTCCACACCCCTCTGGTAAAAAGTTAACTTTTTCTCACATATGTCCACAAAGGCCGAAGCCTTTTTGCCTTTGCCACTGCCTGCCTTGGTTGTGCTGTGTGCAGACAAGCACCCCCGCCCCCCCCACCCCCCACCACCACCACAGCCACTGCCACACACCCCATTGGAATGAATTACTGAGGAACAAGCAGTGCCATGGATGTATGAGAGCGCCAATGGCCCACAGACTACGCCGCTTCTCTGATCTATACGGGTCTCTATTTAGTCTATTCATGCGGGTCTCTGGGTCCCTCCATTCGAAGGGACAGTTCTCAATCTTGGTGAGCGGTCATTGACATTTGGACTTAACAGTCAATTTAGTACACTTCCCATCTTTAGTGATTCTAAAGCAGCACTGCTGACTGGATAGTGTAATGTACTGTTTTGTGGAGTTCACTCCTCTGTTGCCTTGTGTGGGAGTTAGGCTTTTGTAGTAACTTTTTTCTCCCCCTTAAAACATCAGTAAGGAGATATTCAGCATGACAAAAACTAAGTGTGAGACTAATCAGGAACCTCGACTGTAATGAAGGCATCAACGTCAGCCTTCTCCAGATATCTGTCCTGACAGGAGTGAAGCCTTTTCCATCAATAGGCTTGGCATTGGGAATCAGCGATCGAATGTAAAGGCAGAGCCATTCATCTCCCTATTGACCCAATCACAGGAGCACATATCCTGATTGGTCTAATCACATGAAAAGGAGCTTTGTGTTTTGGTACTGAGTGCAGTGCCAGGAAGGTCATGTGATAGGTCAGGTGACCTGAGCTTTGGAAACTACTCAACACAGTGACTTTACTTTACTTTACAGACCCACACCCACACCCACACACACCCACACACACACACACCCACACACAGATTGTGAAGGCTGCTATGCAAGGTGCCAGACAGCACATCAGAAGCAGTATGTGGTTTAGAGTCTTGCTCAAGGACACTCTGACCTAGCCAGGAGAAGACGGATCGAACCAGCTACTGACTGCTTCGATTGCTGGGCAACTCCTCTACCTTCCAAACCTCTGTTACCTCAGCCAGACCTTTAGTTTTAGGGCTAAAGAAGCCATGGCAAAAAAAACTTTTTTTGCAGATTGTGTACAGAGGGAAGCTACAGTGTGTGGACTTTTACTTTTATCTCGTGTCTGTTGTGCCAGAAGGCATATCTTTTCTTGCTGGGCGGTTTCGGGAACATAAAGATAGTTTGGATTCTCCTTAAAGGGGCACAGAATGGAGTACTGCTACTGTATTCCCTCATGTTCAAATAAATGCATTCGACTTTGATTTATCAAAAATAAGATCAAATGCAATTTCACAAGCCCAATGGCATCTTAAATGTTGACTCTGGATTAAAATGGTCCATCTAGGCAAAATGATGCCCTCTTTTGGCAACCACAATTGAACTGTAGTTGATTAAGGTGGTGCATCTAAAGTGCTAGAGCTCCTACAGTATGACGCAATATCGCTGCTTTGCTCAGAATGACCCATTTTACCATGGCCATTTCTAGATTTGCACGTAGAGGAGGTAGGAGATGGAGCTGAGGTTTTGGTATGGTCTATTCGACATGCCAAGCTGCCTATATTCAACAACAACAAGGTAAATGTGGTTTTGAATTCTATAACCTCTTTGAGCGCATTTTAAAAATTCAAACTGTGAAACACATTGAGCTACATCCTTTGTATGAAATGTGCTATACAAATGCAGATTTTACTCTGTGTCTGAAAACTCCCTCAGTCATTAGTCCTACCACGTGAGCGTGCATGGGAGGCCTAGTAATCGATAACTTAAGTGGATTTTTCCCATTTTAAACTCTCAGCGCGTCGCATTTCCATAGACATTCATATCAAATAACTGTATGAGTAATTCAGAGCTCCACGCCCCTCCTTAAGGTGAGTCATTCCATTAAACGTCTGTGTCACAGAGAAAATGTGCGTCTCTTTGATGGTGGTTCGGCCTTCTCTGCCGTGCTTCAATGGCACACCGAGGATAAATCAGGCGGGTTGGCGGGAAGTGGGAAATGAAGAGAAACACCTCTGTATTAAGTGTTAATAGGTGTTAATCACAAAGCACACAGGAGCGATGCGTTTACATGTTAAGAGGAGAACAAGGGGTACGTGTTAGACTGCTAACTGGTGTTGCAGGGCTTGGCAACATGTCCCAAAAAAACATTTTGGATTTATTTAGTCTTATGAAAGATTCATGCTTTTAATATTTTTTCTGTCCACATAAGTGCAATATAAACATCATACAAAGATTTTCTTTATTGGAACTATATTCTTGTCTGCCAAGAAAAAATGCCTATATTTATAAAAAACCATCAAAAGTAAAAACGAACACTGTGATTCTCTTACAGGTTATAACTATTCTACATTTTAACATTCTATAAAAATTGCAAAGACTAACACTAACACAACAAAAAGTAGCCACTGCCAACATTATGCATTATATATAAACAAATAAAGATGAAAATGACAAATAAATGCACCCCTGGAAAAGATAGACACTGCTCAGAGTATTCCCATTTCCCCCACCACATGTTTTAGTTTCAGGGGCTGGAGCTTGCCTATCTTGTTGAACCTCTTGTTGCCTGACTTCACAGCTCAGCCTTCCAATCTGGCCAGGCCTAAAGCAGCAGTTAACATTGCTTAGCCCCAAGGATAACCCCTTGGCCCAAAATACCATCCCAGGCACAAGGTCCAAATCCCAGAAGAGAAAGTGGAAATGCTAGTGGCCTTGGCTCTCTTTAGGTCCTCTTTTAGGTCTAATGCTGGGGAGCAAATGGCACCTACGTGACAAGGGTACTGTATCTGACAACCAAAAATAGAGGCCTCCCTCCCACATGTAACCACAATAAACTTACCATGAAAGGACCTAAACAAAGAGGGCTGCAGCACTGTCTGTACTGCTACATTTTCAAACAGGCTATGAGATATTATATCTTGCTCACCACATTCATTTCATAATGGTCACAAAAAACTACACGTGTGTGTGTGTGTGTGTGTGTGTGTGTGTGTGTGTGTGTGTGTGTGTGTGTGTGTGCGGGCACCACAGTATTGGTCCTCCCAAATAAAATAATCAAATTTGTGTCTAAGTCTGTGTGTGCTTGCAAGTGTGACACAGTCAAAAAGGGTTGCTAGGGGTTTATCACCATACTTGCCCTCCAACACAGAACTCATCTGCGACGTCTCGTGTTTGTTTGGGTTTGAGTGGCGTCTCGCCTTACCTTGGTGGGGGATTTGCTTCCCGGCGCCAGTCTCCTGGCTGCCATGACGACGAGCGCGCAGAGGAGCGCGGCGGAGCAGGAGATGACGGCGAACACTAGGGCCCAGGGGAGTCCGCAGAAGTAGCAGGAGCCGCCGGCCGAGGTGCAGAGGGCCACGTGCAGCGCGGCACACAGCAGGCAGAGCAGGTAGAAGGGCAGCGAGAGCAGCGCCGCGCCCACTGGCACATCCACCACCGCACACCCGCTCAGGGCCTCGGGCATCGCCAGCACCAGCAGCAGCAGCGTCTGCACACACACACACACGTACATAAACATACACACATGTGCACACACACACACACACGTACACAAACATACACACATGCGCATACACACACGTATACACACACATGCGCATGCACACACATGGACAAACACATGTATACACACGCACAGACACATACATACACAAAAAACACAAAGATAACACATGTTCAGAAACACATTTTTTTCAGGAGCACAAATCATGTATGAGTGATGAGTGCTAAACTCAATCATGCATAGGATGCATTTAGGAACTTTCTTTCGCTTACTCACACACACACACACACACACACACACACACACACACACACACACACACACACACACACACACCACACCACACACACATATACATACAGTGCCGTGAAAAAGTATTTGCCCCCTTCCTGATTTCTGTGGTTTTTGCATATTTATCACTCACAAAGGTTTCAGATCATCAAACCAATTTTAATATCACACAGAGACAACCCAAGGAAATACAAAATACCGTTTTTAAATGTTGATTCAATTTTTTAAGGCACAAAAAAATCAAAACCTATCTGGCCCTATGGGAAAAAGTAATTGCCCCCCCTTGTTAAATCACAAAGTAACTGTAACTAACCACAGTTTTGGGAAAGCTGAGTTTAATTCCACAGGCCACAAGCAAACCTGATTGCCACCACCTGTGTTGAATCAAGAAATCACTTAAATTGAATCTGTTAGACAAAGTGAAGTAGGCTACAAAATCTCAAGAACACGATCCACATGCCACGATCCAAGGAAATTCAAGAAATGAGAAAAAAAGTGATTGATATCTATCAGTCTGGAAAAGGTCACAAAGCCAGCTGTGGGACTCCAGCGAACCACTGTCAGAGCCATTATCCACAAATGGAGAAAACTGGGAACAGTGGCAAACCTTTCCATGAGTGGTCGACCAGCTAAGATTAGTCCAAGAGTGCGACGACGGCTCATCCAGGAGGTTACAAAAGAACCTCGAAAAACATCCAAGGAACTGCAGGCCTTGCTGGCCTCAGTTAAGGTCAGTGTTCATGACTCCACTATAAGAAAGACACTGGCCAAAAATGGCGTCCATGGGAGAGTTCCCAGGCGAAAACCACTGCTATCACAAAAGAACACAAAGTGTCGTCTCACATTTGCCAAAAAGCATCTTGATTATCCTCAAGACTTTTGGAGAAACATTCTGTGGACTGATAAGTCAAAAATTGAACTTTTTGGAAGGTGTGCAACCCGTTACACCTGGCGTAAAAATGGCACAGCATTTGACAAAAAGAACATCATGCCAACAGTAAAGCATGGTGGTGGCAGTGTGATGGTCTGGGGCTGCTTTGCTGCCTCAGGACCAGGACGACTTGTTGTGATTGACGGAATAATGAATTCTGGTGTTTACCAGAAGATCCTGAAGGAGAACGTCCGGCCATCAGTTCGTGCCCTCAAACTCAAGCGCTCTTGGATCATGCAGCAGGACAACGATCCGAAACACACCAGCAAGTCCACCTCTGAATGGCTCAAAAAAGTCAAAATGAAGGTTCTGGAGTGGCCAAGTCAAAGTCCGGATTTAAATTCAATTGAGATGCTGTGGTGTGACCTTAAACGGGCAGTTCATGCTAGAAAACCCTCCAATATGGCAGATTTGAAACAATTTTGCAAAGAAGAGTGGGCCAAAATTCTGCCACAGCGTTGTGAAAGACTCCTCACCAATTATCGTAAACGTTTGATTTCAGTTATCGCTGCCAAAGGTGGCCCAACTCGCTATTAGTTTCAGGGGGCAATTACTTTTTCAGATAAGTTTTGATTTTTTTGGTGCCTTTAATAAATTGAATCCTCGTTTAAAAACTGCATTTTGTATTTCCTTGGGTTGTCTCTGTGTGATATTAAAATTGGTTTGATGATCTGAAACCTTTGTGAGTGATAAATATGCAAAAACCACAGAAATCAGGAAGGGGGCAAATACTTTTTCACGGCACTGTACATGACTGAAAATGCAATGATGAGAGAAAGTCTCTAAAATCCTCTCTTGGAACACAACACACACACACACACACACACACCAATACACACATGCATGCACACACACAATTCATGAACACCGTTGAACTTTGCACAAGGTCTTTGCCTGCCTCAGGGCCGCAGTTACAAATACACTGTGTGCTATTTGCCAATAAGAGTAAATGCATAGCTGCACATAGCTCTCATTGGTCCGTTACCAACTAACAAACACGACTGATGACCTCCCTAAATTAGCAACTCAATGTGCAGGTTATTATGAACGATATTCCATATATGACTCCATTCAGATGCATTTTCACCTCCCTCCACCCGCTTGCCCCTTCCACCATAACCCGCAGGCATGCGGTAAAATAAAGTTCTCCAAAATCTACGGCAAAAAACAAATTGCTTTGCCCTTGCAGCAGGAAGATGAATGGTGTGTGAGACGCCCCCGTGAACGCAGGGCCTGTGCACAGGAGCAGAGTGGCTGCAAAGCGGAGCACAGCGGCCCTCGGGGAGCGGGCTTTGGAAGGTAAATAAAGGGGGGCGGTTGGAGGAGTTTGTCTTTGCGCAGCAGCTCTGTGGCAGCTTCAGCAGGCCTGATCCTCCTCCCCTTAGTCCTCCTCTCGTGGTCCAGGGTGCGCCGAACCACGGCTACCACGGCAACCACAGATACCACGGCAACGCCAGTGGCCAGATACTGTGCAGGCGAACGGTGGGCTCCTCTGCCCTAAAGCTCCTCTTTTCATCCTCTCTGCCCCTTTCTCTCTACCTGCCAGAGAAGAGACACTCCCTGGGAGTGGGAAGGGGAGGTGAGCTCCGTCAGCAGGACAGGCCTGGAGTAAGAAAGACTTAACTCTGCTCAGCCAGAAAATAAATAAAACACAGAGATGAAGGCTTTTATATCGCTGTAAAGAGCCCTGGCACTGGCTTTAGTCCGAAAGCAAGAAAGCTAGAAAGAATCAGATTCTGAAGGAAGAAACAGAAAAACAAACAGACCGATAGGCAGGCAAAACAAAAAGAAAGAAAGAAGGACAGCAAGAAAGAAAAAAAGAAAAAGAGAAGAAACAAAAGAGAGAGAAAGAAAGAAAACAACAATGAAAAGACCTTTATATCGCTGTAAAAAGCCCTGCTTCCTAGTACTGGCACTGGCTTTGGTCCGAAAGCAAAAAAGCTAGAAAGAATGAGATTCTTAAAGAAAAAACAGAAAAACAGACAGACAGGCAGAAAGAACAAATGAAAGAAAGAAAAACAAACACGTAAACAAATAAAGATTTGCCAGTGAATAATGATCTGGGCATCACCCCCCAATCCACCCCACATTTAACAGAGTTCCCTGACTTTAGGGATTGGGGAGTTAAGAGGATCAATGGAACTGTAACCCCCGACAATTAGACTAAAAGCTTCTGAAGGGAAGATACGCACGCATCACAACAGCGTCTGCCAAAATTATTCACTCTCAAATATATTAGATGACTCAGTTCAGGAGAGAGCTCAGACGCGATCGCCCTTGACTCTGCTATCTGCTACTTCACCAGTTTTTTTTTTGTTTTGGAAAGGCGTGCATCTTTGTTTAATTTCCTTTAAATGTCCATTTATTTTGGCTTAGGCAAAACAAAGAGAAAACCCAAGCCCACAGGCAGCTGCTGCTCATTTAGCCTGGGAGGAAAAGCAAGGGATAGCTCTATCAACCTTTAAACTGGCAGGCTTGTCCAGCTGAATGGGCAGCAGGGACCCAGAGGCTTTGAGGCTGCATTTCAGCAAGGTGCACTTCACTATGTTACAGCGTCGAGAAAACAACACAAAGCCATAAGATGCTTCCCAAAACTTTTAACTGGCTTGGAAAACAACTTTACATCACACTTGACAATTAACTGCACAGTTCCAATTAATAGCCCTTACTAAAAAGCAAATAAACTGATTGCCTTGAAAAATCAAGACAAAAATAGATTTGGAATTAAAATTTGGGTTGCAATGGAATGCAACTTTGAATTCCAAATCCACTTGTTTTGTTTTGGAAGATCGTTTTTTCAAGACAATTGAATTCCTTGGGTAACACTTCCTAATAAGGGGCCACAATGATCAGTAAAGCAGCCATTACCTAACACTTTAGTAAGGGTTGTTAATTATTACCTTTGTTTCTAACTGGCACAAGTTAATAGTTTTTCCACTATTTTTTGAATATTATTTAATTATTTAATACTACATGGTATTATTAAAACAAATGGCAAACAGTCTATTACCTAATGTTATGTTGGATGTTTGTTAATTGTTATCAATGCATATCAATGTTTAACATCACTTGATGGTTACTTTTACTTCACATAACTATTAAATGATTGTTCATGAAAGTATTTGGTATGTTACAAGTTAATGACATATTATTACTTAACTAATATTGATACCACTCATCATTGGACCTCTAATAGAGTTGGCTGAGCATAACTAATATTTAAGTAATGCATAACTATTGGTGTTGGGACCCTTATATTAGAGTTGGTTGAGCATGTGTCACAATGAAAAACAACGACTTGGGCAACTTTTTTATTTTGTACAGTCCACAATGTCTTTCTATTGGACTACTCCTCATGATCAACACACGTCACTCAAAAGCACAGGGATCCCCCGCCCCCCGCCAGTCATTGCTCTGGGGACGAGCTGCACAGGTCTGTCCATGGGAGACACTTGACTCTGGGCAGTGGGCACACAGCAGTGTGATGTAGCACACTCACGGGCTCTGAATTTTCTACTGTGACACATTCTCCAGACGGTCAATTAAATTTTTATACTGGCACACTGGCTATGTGGCTTTGTGACAGAGCTGCACATTAGACGGCTGGCAGATGTACAAAGAGAAGCAACATGTTAAGTCATGTCCGCAGTAGCTTTTAGTACCATTTCTCCCCATTCGGAGTAATGACCATGGCGGTTTTACAAAGCTCAGCTTGAACAGAATGCTGGGGTGTTCTCGTTTGGCAACAAGAGGTATGGAACTAACGACCAGGCTTTTGGACACGGCGCCCATCCATTCAAAGCTGGCAACAGCAATTTGTCAAGGAAAAGACTCAATGTGTTGGAAAGTAGTTACAAAGATGTCGGTTTAAGCTATTAAAACGGAAAATTATATTTGATTAACACATAACACAGAGTGACAGTTTGATTACTGTGATCACCTGGATAATCGTGATGCACGTGGATTATATGTTAAGACCAAAGTCTTCCACAATTTCGATACGATTCTCAGCACAGTGTCAAGTCAGTTAGCAACTGCTATCCAAAAACTACCACCAACAAAGTTAAACTAAAGCAGGTCATCCTAAAATGCCACCCTCTGCCATATCCTAGCCCTATTAGACACAGAAAGAAGGAGTAGAGTGGACCAGTGGCTTCAAGGCCTGCCGTCCAGATGGCATCACAGCTGTCCTTGCCCAAACAGTTATCCGTCTCCGGCCTCGCTGGTTCATCCGAGTTCAGGCAGGGGAGCCGTGAGCTGTGTGCTGTGGCTGAGCAGGGCTGGATTAATGGAGCCGATAATGTCTTGACTAAGTGAGCTGGCCCAGTGGGGGGTGGCAGTGGTGGAGCCGTTCCAGGGCTCAGGGTCAGCGTCTACTGCCGGAGCGACTCTCTGTCGCTCTCCGGCCACCGAGGGACCGGCCCGCTTCACGGCCCGTTTCACTGGCGCAGCTCTCCACTCAACTCCGCCCCGCTCCACCCCGCCCCGCTCCGTTTCACTCCGACCTGCCCAGCCGGCCAGCCGGCCGGCACCCCGAATAAAGACAAATGGCAGCCGTCAGCACGGCCGCTCCATAAAGGAGAAGGCACAAAGTGGTCAAACAATGGAACAAGGAGACCGGGCCAAATCTCACAGAGTGAAGCACAACCAGGACACTTACTTAGAGGGAGCAGGGGCGATCCTTTTATTTGTAAACAAGCCTAAGTGCTCCATGAAAGAAAGACAAAGCAAAAGAAAGAAAGAAAGAAAGAAAGAAAGCAAAAGAAAGAAAGAAAGAAAGAAAGAAAGAAAGAAAGAAAGAAAGAAAGAAAGAAAATGACCCTATTCAAACTTCTCTTATTTCTCCTGCGGTGATAACACTTGTCCACCTTGAGATGTCTTATTCCCTGAACAGTGAGTGCATGTGAGGTATGTTCCAGTTCTGGGCACAAGTTACTTGTGCACCTAGGAGGAGTACCTTTGGGAGAAGAGATTTAAGCCTTCCTGACTGCAAACCTTATTCTAACATACTATTGTTACAGTAGCACTTTATTATTTTTGTTGTACTATTATTTGCTGAGCCCTGGGTCAAACGTTCTATTGTAAGTCTCAGGGTCTAGTTGGTCTGTGAAATTTTCAGGACACCTCATCAGTAGTATGATATTAACTCCACCATGTCAGATGTACAGTCTTTCTGTGCAGGTTCTCACTGCTGCAGGTCATTGTAGTCATAGGTACTAAGTTGTAAGGCAACTTTCCTCAGCTTGAAACTTGAGCCAAAAATAATAATTTACTATAGAGTGTCTAGTGAATTCATTTGTAATGAATTTGTACACCTGTGACCAGTAGCAGTGCTGACCCACCTGCACGAGTAAGATGATGCCCATGGAGTACATGTGACTGTGTATGTACCTGTGACCTGTAGCAGCATTGACCCACCTGGAGTACATGTGAGTGTGTGTGTACCTATGACCCATAGCAGCGTTGACCCACCTGCAGTACATGCGAGTGTGTGTGTACCTGTGACTAGTAGCAGTGCTGACCCACCTGCATGAGTAGGATGGTGCCCACTACCATGGAGTACATGTCGTATTTGCCCATCTGCCTGCTGAGGGCTGAGCTCATGGCCTTCAGGGCCTCCTGGTACTGCCGCAGCACCTTGCGGCCCATGTTGCCCAGCACCTCCGACGTGTTGCCCTCCAGGTACAGCTTCACCCAGTTGCTGTGGGATTTCTCTGCCACGCGGAACAGCTCGTAGCCCTCCTCTGTGTGTGGTGAGGAAATGGAAGAGAGTAAGTGAGGGAGGGAGGGAGTGAGGGAGGGAGGCTCATGATGAAAAGAGAGAAGAAATGATAGAAAGAGAGAGACAGAGATGGAGAGAGGGAGGAACAAATAGAGAAAAGAGAGAGAAAGAAAAAGAAAGAGAGAGAGAGAGAAAGAGAGGCAATAAAAGTGATTTAAAAAGCAAAAGTTGAATAAAGAAAAGACATGAGAGTATAAAAAGAATAGTGCATAGCAACTGCAAAAACTTTGAAAGATGAAGAATTACAAAGGGTATAGGTGTGTGTGTGTGTGTGTGTGTGTGTGTGTGTGTGTGTGTGTGTGTGTGTGTGTGTGTGTGTGTGTGGATTTGTCTTTGAGATAAAAGGACAAAGAGAAAGAGGGTGCATTTGTGAGTGTTGCTATATATGGAGTAGGGTAGCGTAGTATAGAGGTAATTTATTCTGTGGGAGCATAGTGCTGAACCTAAACATTGCGCACAGCCGATAGGTGTGAAGGCTGCGAAGGCACTGTTGCACTGACGCAGGCAGGGGAACCGGCTGTGCAGCGCTTTTGTGAAGGGGGATGAAAAGGGGTGCGTAGCCTTTCTGTGAAAGGAGGTGAGAGGGGCGTAGTGCTCTTGTGAAGTGTGGTGGTGAGAGGGGCAGTGACACAAATAAACTGACTGCGTCGACGAGAGACGACGCTTCAGAGCAGGAGCTAATCCCTGTAGAACAGTAAACACACCTCACACTCACACACCTCCCTGTTTCTTCTGTCTGCACAGAGCTCACACACATCTTTACAGAGACTCTTTTCCTCCCTCTCTCTCTCTCTCTCTCTCTCTCTCTCTCTCTCTCTCACTCACTTACTCACTCTCTCACACACACACCCACACGCACACACACGCACACACACACACACGCAAGCACACAAACACGTGTGCACGCACGCACACACACACAAACACTTTTGCCTGCACAAAGCAACTCTGCCTGAAACTTCAGGCTTTCATCATACAAACTATATTCAGCCTGAATCAATTCTTCGTGGCAAAATACAAGCCCTGGGTACAAAGCCAATTAATGCCTGGGAGGTCTTAGTGTGTGAGGCTAAAATGAACCTGGGGTTTTTGTGCCTATTTGGCAAATCCATTGTGAGTTGCAGTTCAGCATTAGAGATACAAGAAGAAATCCCAGCGTGGAGGAATACCATACAGCAATTACTGTAGAACCTGGAGTGCATTTTGCATTAAAAATACAGCACTTACAGTCCATATGCCACAGTGTGCTTTAAACCTGCAGGCCCTTAAAGTGTTTAATCCGACGTGCATCTGCAATATTCAGTAACTTTTACAAACAAATGCACACACAAATATACATTTTATACACAAACTCATTATCTCAAATAAGGCTCTCTCACTCATACACCCCCGCCCCCAGACACACACACACACACACACACACTCTATGTAACAGAGGCCCTTACTCACACCCACAGACACAGACATGGAAACACACATTATATCTAACAGAGCCTCTCAATCACTTACACTCTCTCTCTCTCTCTCTCTCACACACACACACACACACACACACACACACACCACTCACACACAAACACACACATAACAGTAATACACACATACACACTCACTCTATTTAACAGAGGCTCTCAATCATACACACACATACAAAGTGGAAACTTTTGCGGGCCTCTCCCACCACACTCGTGCTGAGCGCTGGAGCTGCTGACTCGCCACTGGTCGCGTGCTGACGCCCCTGATCTGAATAATTTGGCCATCTCGGAGATAAATAGTGATTAGAATTCCATTAAGCGCCGGAGACGCCATGGAAATATTACTGGCCGCAGACGCTGCCATAACTCAAGCACTGCAAATAGCCTGTGTCCCCCCCTGGGACAACTGCGGTGTGTGTGTGTGTGTGTGTGTGTGTGTGTGTGTGTGTGTGTGTGTGTGTGTGTATACTGGCAGGTAGACAGGGAGCTGAGCAACTTTCAAAGGCATGCTTCTGTGAGTGGTCATGCAGTGTATATATGTGTGTGTGTGTGTGTGTGTGAGTGAGAGAGAGAGAGAGAGAGACAGAGAGAGACACAGAGAGACAGAGGGAGAGAGAGAAAGAGAGAGAGAGCGAGAGGGAGAAAGAGTTTATGTGTATTTGGGAGACTGGATGAGTTTGTGTTTGTGTGAGAAACAATGAGAAATCCTTTGTGTGTGTGTGTGTGTGTGTGTGTATGTATGCATGACTCTGGGGGTGCGGGGGGGGGGGGGGGGGGGGGGGGGGGGGGGGGGGGGGGGGGGGGTATGTGTTAGCAGTGTGTGTGTGTGTGTGCGTTTGTGTAAGTGCTTATGTGTTTTCATAGTGTGCAAGTGCTTATGTGTTTTAATAGTATGTATGTGAGTATAGTCCACCTAATTGAAGGGATTAACAGGGGGTGTGGGCATGAAGGTGTGAGTGAGTGATTTGCAAGGTGCTGCCACCTCAGGGACATGGCACATCACAGGCTTTCAACTAAAGTGCTAGCATAAGTAGCAAGGATTAGCATGCGACTGACGCAAACAATTTTGCATTTTGAGTGTGTGTGTGTGTGTGTGTGTGTGTGTGTGTGTGTGTGTGTGTGTGTGTGTGTGTGGTGCCCCCTCTGTCACCACCCGCAATCAGGACCAAGCAAATTATAACTCTGTATGATAATGTGTGGTGATTGTTTTGTTTGATTTGTTTTATTTTGCGAGCTCTTGGTTATTAGTTGCTGTTCCAGAAAGCCAGGCTACTAGTATACTATCTAGCAGGGTTTGTAATCAGTGGCGATTCTATAGTGTTTTACGCCCCGGGTGAGACCACCTTTTTTTTCCCCAAGCGCTCGTGGCGCCCCCCACGAAATGGCGCCCCGGGCGGCTGCCCGGTTCGCCCGTGCCTAAAACCGCTACTGTTGGTAATAGCCTACCAGATAAAGATATTTCCCTTGCCTAAATATGGGCAATCTTTGGAGTAGGATCTAACCCACGTGCTCTCTTTACACGTGGCACCCATGGATGTGCCTGCTTGTTTAATTTAATACTTCACCTCCATCCGGAGAGCAGATACTCTTACCACAGCTTCCGAAAGACAATCCGAAAGACAGTCGTGGAATGCATTAATTCTGACAGCCACACAGGAAAATGCATACTTATACTGAACACAATACTTGAGGGATGATTTGCCTCCTTCTATGGTATTGTTAAAGCATCCATCCCCCTCCTCTTCTCCTTCTTCCACAATATGCTTGTTATATGCATCCTTGGCCAGCTACTCTAGCAGAGAATCCCCCCCCCCCCCGACCCGCCCTCCTTCCTCCAACAAACCTGCACCAAACGGAGGATGCCTACTTGTCACCACAGCCACAAGCGAGCATTAGAAAACCGATCGTTGCACATGTTATCAAAGAAAGGCCCTGGCATGTTGTTGGGGTGGCATAGGTGCTAGAGTGCCCCTGCTACCCCCCCCACGTTGCCCATATTGTGTGTGGCATGGTGAGTGTGCATGTGTGATGCTGCAAGTGCATGGGGAATTGTGGCTGATCTTATGTGTACAGTGTAAGGAAAAAAGGCCCTGGTATGGGACCTGCAAGTGTGTGTGTGTGTGTGTGTGTGTGTGTGTGTGTGTGTGTGTGTGTGTGTGTGTGTGTGTGTGTGTGTGTGTGTGTGTGTGTGTGTGTGTGTGTGTGTGTGTGTGTGTGTGTGCGTAGGTGTGTGCGTAGGTGTTTGATACAGTGTGTGCATGGGGAATCGTAGCTTCTCTTATGTGTACAGTGTAAGGAAAAAAGGCCCTGTGACGTGTGTGTGTGTGGGTGTGTGTGTGTGTGGGGGTGTGTGTATATGTGTGTGAGTGGTGGCATGGCTGTGTCGGAAAAAGTGTGTGTGACGTGGTGGCGTGGCAGGCGGGATCAGGTCCTAATGAAAGTGTAATTTCTTGCATTGATCGGGCCGGGGCGGTGGGATGGGATGGGAGAGATGAATGGGCCGCCCAGGCTGCCTCTCCACCCCTCCGCACTAATAGGATCATTACAGCAGGCTCTTGGCCTGCCCCACACATAATAGCACACCACACTCACGACCACCATTTGCAGCTGGAACAGACGGGGAAAGGGAGCATAGGAGTGGGATTGAGAGAGAGGGATGGAGAGATTGAGAGAGAAAGACAGAAAGAGACAGTGAGAGAGAGAGAGAAAGAAAGAGAGAGGAGAGAGAGAGTGAGAGAGAGAAAAGAGATATAGAGAGAGAAAGACAGAGAGACAGACAGAGAGAGGGGGTGGTAGCAAGACAGAGAAAAGGACAAAGAGCTAATAAAGGATGAGGAGGTAAAAGAGGGAAAGGGAAAAAATGGGCAGAGAGAGGGCTGAATCCAAAGTCGGAATAGAGTAAATACAGGAGTCAGAAAAACACAGTTTG
>CM059280.1:26068912-26071412 GCA_030347295.1 Setipinna tenuifilis
GCCACTTCCTCCTCATTAGTGTCCCTGGTGGTGGGGGTGACTGCTGGGCACACCCACAGACACACACACACACACACGTGTACATACACACACACGCACACATGTACACACGCACACACACACACACACAGGGGTCTTCTGGGCTTTCCTGCGCACTCCCCCAAGTCATCTGCAGGTGGGGGGAAAAACAGGCTCATGCTAGTTGGCCAAGTTGCTGGCACATCTGCTTCCATGCCCAGCAAAAGTGAAAGCCTCTAAATGTACTTTTAACATTCCTTAAGCGCCACAGCAGGGGTAGCAAAGGCCTGTGCATCGCAGAGCTGATGAGGTTTCTGAAGTTTTTGTCTATCTATCTATCCATCTATCCCTCTCTTTTTTGACAAGTTGTTAGGGTCTTAGAGGGTTTTTTAAAGTTGTTTCTTTGTCCTTGGCGGGGGCTGGCGCTAGCTACGGCTGCGGACTGCTGAGCAGCTGTTAGCGAGACACATGACTAGCGCTGCATCACAAAGCCATCCATCCTGGTCCATATGCAGGGGAGGGCTGGGGTGAGGTGTGTGTGAGTGTGTGTGTGTGAGTGTGTGTGTGTGTGTGTGTGTGTATGAATTCTTCATCAGGCCTCAGGGACAGATGTGAGCAGAGAGATACAAGAGCACTGCTGCTGGCCCTGTTGCCTGCTTTTGCAGAGGATTTGAACAAAGTGTGAACAGGAGGCTGGTGCACACATACACACACACGCACGAACGCACACATATACAGCACACAGTACACAGCACACAGTGCAGTTACAAACTCGCTAAAGCCATTTTAGTAAGCCATGCTGTGTAAAGGTGCAATCCTTTCACACTTACTGTGTGCGTGCGTGTGTGTGTGTGTGTGTGTGTGTTGTGTGAGAAACACAAAGAATGAGGCACAATAGGGGAATGAGAGGATGGGTGGTGGGTTTGAGTCTCTCTCTGAAACCCTCTGTGCACATGATGACTCATTAGACACAGTGGGCTTTCAAACTGGGACTCTCCATCCTCCAGCGGTGTGTGTGTGTTTATATGTGTGTGTGTGTCTGTAAGTGTGCCTGTGTGTGTTTTTGTGTGTGTGTGTGCGTGCTTTTGTGTGCGTTATGCTCCCCCATTGAAGGAAGCAGGGCAATCCCTGTGAGTCAGTACCTCTGAGAGCTTGTATTGGGGCGCAGAGGACTGGGGGCTCAGCCTCTCATTTGCGGATTACCCAGATGCCGATTCCTGCCTCTGTTCCCTTTGAAAAGCCCTCAGCCTTATCCCCGCCAAACACTCTACTCCTCTGTAGCTACAAAGACCCGACAACCGCAGATACCAATCTCTGGGTCACGCTTCTGCAACTGGTTCAGCGCACCCAGTCATGTTCACCGCCAACCAGCATTGGCCGACAACAAAAGCACCAGTTTGCCTTTGATGCTGGTGAGCCTCTGCAATGGAGAGCTTTAATAAACAAGAGAAACAGGACAAGGAGGAAAAAAGAGGGTAAAAACAACAGGATATAGAGAAAGATAAAGAGAAAGG
The DNA here is from genome assembly GCA_030347295.1 of Setipinna tenuifilis. NCBI lineage: Eukaryota > Metazoa > Chordata > Actinopteri > Clupeiformes > Engraulidae > Setipinna > Setipinna tenuifilis. Next base: position 26,070,445 of record CM059280.1, read on the forward strand.
AAATGAAAATGCAGAGAGAGAGAGACAGACAGACATAGAGAAAGAGAGATGATGGAGAGATAGTAGGAGAGACTGATAGGGCTGGTGGACGATGGAGTGCAGGGTGGCAGATTTATAGAGAGATGTGACTCAAGGCTCAAGCACAGAGAACAAGAGAAAGCAGAGACAGGGAGAGGCAGAGTGAGGGCAATGGAGAGAAACAGTGGGTGATGGCTAAAAACACAGAAGGTAGAGAGATAGCAAAAACTAAAACCTTAAGAGAGGAAATAAGGGAGTGGGGGATGCCTGCAAGGCAGAGTATGCAGCTGAGCTGAGCTGAGACAAACAGAGAGAGAGAGAGAGCGAAAGAAAGAGCGAAATAGAGACAGATGGACAGGAAGAAGAAGAAGATGAAGAAGACGAAGAAGAAGAAGAAGAAGAAGAAGAAGAGAGGGAGAGAGAGACATGAGTTTTAAGAACCTTTATTTAAAAGCCTCCACACACCAATATATGCAAATCACCCTTCATCGCAGCTAAGTACAAGCCTACAGCAGTCATTAACAGTGATTCTTCCACCAAAAAAAGTTGTCTTTCAGTTATTTTTTAAGAGCAGCCAATATTAGTCACCACAGGCTACTTAAACATGACTGTTAAGTCCACTATTTGGCCTTCATCTTACACCTTTCTGAGATATCAAGAAAGCCAACTTGGCCTGTCTACTAGAAAGTTGGTCAAAACAAATCACTCCTGTTCAGCCTGCAATCAGAAACCACATGATAACAAGGGGCTTCAAGCTCATCGTTGGCCTCCTCAGTACTGGGGCAGCCTTGCACCTTCACAAAAAAAAGACATGAAAAGCACAAGACCTCAAATGGTGTTCAATTAGACCACAAGCCAATTTGTGGTGGAACAACCTCCATCAAAGATCACCTGATCTTCATTGTCAGCAGGGGGCTTCTAAGACAACCTCAATAATGGAGACAACCCAC
>CM059280.1:26076412-26088912 GCA_030347295.1 Setipinna tenuifilis
GCACTCCACACGCATACGCACACACATAGTCCAGAAGCCCAGGGCAGCACTCTGGACTTTTGCTCTAACTTACATTGTAACATTGGTATACATTAGGTATGCTGTAATGTAGTTACTGATGATATGCTGTCATTATCAACATGTCAACTGTAATGGTGTAGAAGAAAGGTATAAAATGCACGCTGTAACGAATGCACAAGGGAATTACACAGCAATCACCAGTGGGAATCAATAGCTCATCACTGATTAACGGGTGTAAGAGAGCATAATGTGAAGAGAGTAAAATACACAAATGCAGCTGAAGGCAGCCATTGCTCATTAGTGTTAGCAGTCAGAGATGACAGACCCTCTCTCCAGCGAAGAGACAACACCCTGTTCATTAGTGGCCCTCGCAATCGACGCTGAGCCTTGGTGCGCAGCAGCCGACTGTGAAAGTACCTGCCACCAGCCAGTCTGCTGGGGATGCATACTATGACAGTGATGTACAGCAGATGTGAACAGAGGGCCTGAGGACACGGGGGAAGAGAGAGAGAGAGACAGGGAGGAGGCGGCAGAGGAGAAGGAGGAGGAGGAGGAGGAGGGGAGGACAGAAGAGCTAGGAGACAGCATTATTGCTCAGCAAGGGGTAGCAAGTTACAGTATCTTTGTCTTGCATCCCTACATTGGCTTTTCTTTCACTTTTTTTCAGCTCTGCATTTTTTAAACTCAGGTTGTCTGTCACTGTTGATCATTTGCTTCCTAAATATCTCTTGCTCATTTTCCAAACTGCTCTCTCTCTCCCCACCTCTTTCTCTCTGCCTCTTACCCAGTCTTTCGTTTCCCCTCTCTCTTTTTGTCCCTATCTGTCTCTCTCTCTCTCTCCATCTGAGGCAGTTGTTTCCTGCTGCATCCTCAGGGAGAGCGCAAGGTGATCTGCTTCGTTTCACTCCGAAGATCCCCCTCCCCTGACACTCTGCTCTCCTCTCTTTTTCTGTGTGTACTCACAAGGCTGGTTACAGTAGGTACATAAGGGGGGCTCCTCATTATAGCAACCCTAACTGCTGATAAAAGTACCTGTTCTCTCTTTCAGCTAATGAAGTCTGTGTACATGGACACCGCTAACTTCACTGTCACGGCCTTTGCTAACTGCTCTTAGTGAGCACACCCTATGCCGCGGGGACGAGGACGTGACTAACCTAATTCTCACGCCGTGCGTGGCAGAGACTCTCCCTGCCTGTTCAACCCTTTTTCTCTCCTGAACACATACCAGGCCGACCGCGGTAATTATCGCTCCCAGCTTGCTGGAGAGCGCCAACAGAGCTGACAAACTCGTGGGCCGCGTGCAGTGACTGCTTAGCAACACCTCTATCACCCCCACCCCTCTTCCTCACCGCCCTGTGAATGGAGTCTATTTGCTGTCATTTGCAAACACTCTGGCAGAAGACGGTAACTTTCTCTGAAGCTAATTTTTTATTTCCTGTCGCTGTACTAATGAACGACTCCACCGCAGGTTTCTCAGCAGGGCACAGGCTTCAAATTGGTCCGTGGAATACAGAACGGGAGACATTAGAAGTGAGAGTCACCGCCATCAAATGCACAGTGGCAGGGTTACCCAATGCCTACTCCACAGGTCACCACGGTCTGGGCCGGCAGAGACAAAAGCAAAAAAGCATCCTTCTCATTAAAAGCGGTCCTCAATAACTGCTGGCATGTAGTCTTTAATGTTTTCGCTCAATTGAAAGATGAGAGGAAAAAGGCCAACAGCTGAGTATTATGTTCTTTTTTCCCCCTCTTTCTCTTGCCGAGACAGCGAAGGGCTGTGTGGTGCGACTCCAGTCTGTTTATATGGGCACATGGGTGGAGGGCGGTGATTTACGATCGCACCAGCCAGACACGATTGATGTGAATTCAATAAGACGCAGCGCACAGAAAAATGCTGACCGTCAATCTGAGATCAAAGCAATTTCTTAAAGTACATGGCTGCATTTAAGAAAAAAAACATATCAGAAACACACACACACACACACAGATCAAGAAATGCTGTTATGACTCATCAAAAACAAATCAACTTAAGCTAAAGGTGCATATGAGATATTAAGATGGCAGAATAATTAAAAGTGCTGAAATTAAACCGAAGGAAACAGCTTGGATGGGAAGCAGGTTTATTGCACATTTACAGCTAGTGGTAGCTGAAGTGATTTGTGATACATGGGGGCAGTTATTATTGCTGCATTCTGCAATGGTTTCACACAATAACATGTAGCCTGAGACACCAAGAGTAAATCTGATGGATGAGACAAATGGAGTTTAAACTGAGGGAGGGGAAAAGCATGGCCTTGTCAGCTAGCGTGGGGTTATGGGCTTGGTATGGGCCTAATGGTTAGGTAGTTGGTCTTGGGATCAGAGGGTCAGAGGGCTTGATTCCTCTACCAGTTGAAAACAAAGTAGGTCACCTCGGATAAGAGTGTCAGCTAAACACACTGTAATATAGTGGTGTGATCTGTGACAGTTGGCGGCAGCAGCTGGGGTAAAAAACTGAATTGTTGCCTACGTGTGAACAGTTGGGGTGATTTAGAAGGCTCTACCTAGCAGCTCAGTCCCAGTAAAAAAAAAAAACATCATTGCAACCTTGTTGTATCGATCTGATGTGGCAAAGACACAGACAACAGGGACAGATGTACGCCATAGTGATAGTAAGAGTACAGACACGGACACAGAGTAATGTTGGCAGAAAAAATAAAGAAGATCTGAGAGCCTGGTGTGCCAGTGTAAATGGGATCTCTAAGACTGAGTAAGCACGTAACGATGTCTCAGAATGGCGACAGAACAAGGACGCGAGCAGACAGTTAATAAGAACCATAGCACAGCTACCCCAGGTATTCTCAGAAACTCCCAGCCTTTCAATATCCTTTCAATCTAATTGTGTTGTTAGGCTTAGTTCCTGCTAAAATGGGATTATGGTGCCTACATGAAAGCCTGCATTGTCAGCTTACACAGCACAGTCAGCCAAAATGCAGGCGCCACCCCAGACTTCTGCTGAGCCATGGTTGCCGTGGCATTATCGTATTGTTCTGGCCACCTTCCTCCTGGTGTAAGCACTGACCCCATCTGTCCTGCTCGCTGACAGGCCCGAGAAGGGAGTGGATGCGGGGAGGCCCTGATTGGGCTGTTGAAATATTCAAGCTGCCCGCTGAGGCCTCCGCTGTGGTTTCCAACGCAAACACAGCCTGGGCAATTAGTGTTTCTTTCACACAGGTGTATTTTTAGGCTTGAGCACAGGCCAAAAGTCTAATTTTGTGAATCTATGAAGTCTACAGAATTAACCCCCTACCGCTACCGTACAAAGCGTTCTCTTTAGACATTCCTAATGAGCAAATATTCTGTTGAAACCTACAATTTGAAAAAGCCTCAAATGAGCCAACCTGAACAGAGCATTTTAGGATAACTACATTCCTATTGGCATACAAGCAACATTCAGAATGGCCCTATTTCACAAGATTCAGCTAATATGTCACACTGGGTAAACCAAATTCTGGTGAATACCCGTCTAGCTATCAGTACTGGCCAGCTGTGAAAAAAGGAGTTACTGGAAATTGCAGCACTTTTTTACCACCTCGTTTTAACCTTTACCCCACATTGCATTTGAAGACATCCACAGGAATGTGGAGTCACACTCTCCGACTGCAAAGTCAAAGTTGGGAAAAGGTTACAAGTTCTTTGTGGAGGAGTTTTTTCATAACTATCAAGGTAAGTTAAGTTGTGTGTTAGTTGTTAGCTGTTAAACGTACCCTAATGTCCAAGTCTTGTTCACTCACATTTCATAAGTTCAGGTAACCAAACAGAACCCCCCCCCCCCCCTTTTCTCTTTTTCTGTCATTGTACCCTTCGCTCACTTTATCTCTCTCTCCTTTTCTACACCCATTGTATGTAAGAATGAATATTTACAAAGCTGCCCAGCAGTGGCACAAAAATAAGGGAAAAATGGACAGGTACAACAGACAGAGAAAAAGCCAAGACCTGTGAATGTGTTCCCACTGTCTAACTCTAAGAATGAATGCATAACACAGTAGTGATGCATTCAGCTCAAATCACTTGTTTCCTCTCTGGCCAAGAGATGCTAGTTTATGCGGCACCTGAAACAAGACACCGTGGTCATCCTGACAGCATGAAGTCAGAAGCTGCAGAATTGGATGAAGGCAAAAACAAAACGAATCAGCGTCTCCATTCCTGCACCAATCCCTTGAACATTGGCACACAGCGGGGAGTAAGCAGGTACAAGCACAAACATAGCTGGCCATACACAAGACTGTCGTACAGCCACTGAATCATCTTCACTACAGCACCAAGAGGGGATAATGAAAATCCCTCAGCTATCCCTGTGGTGGTCATGATGTGCGAATGAGTGTGCATACCCATTTATGTATATGTATTTGTGTATTTGAGTATGTGTGTGTGCGTGAAACTGTGTATGCATTTGTGTCTATTTATGTGTGTGTGTGTGTGTGTGTGTGTGTGTGTGTGTGTGTGTGTGTGTGTGTCCATTTGTAGCAGAGAAGCACAGGAGAGAGAGATAAAGACTGTGAAAATCCCATTAGTTGAGCTGCATGCATGTAGCACACACACTTTCATGCACTCTGAGCAGTACAAATCCCACTACAACACTTACTCCTAGTCCAGACATAAACCATCATTAGAAACTTCAAAACCTGTTACAACACTTACTCCTAGCCTGGATGGAAACCATTATTACAAACTACAAAACCCAATATCACACTTACTCCTAGCCCGGATATAAACCATCATTAGATGGTTTTTGTCAGCTTCAGCTAATTCGTCACAACAAGCAGTATATGAACGCAGCACTCCAAGACGTGAAATTCGACCCTCATGGTTTTACTGGTAATTGAAGGGTCGAGCTAACCAGAACGAGCGGACCAGAGCAGGCTAAACATATCTACGTCACTAGGTCGTAAGCCCCGCCCAGAGCCATGTATGGCACGCCCACATCCCAGAGGAAGAACAGTGGACAGAAGCTAGGTGAGCGAAAGACAGCGAATTTGCCCAATCAGAGGTGCCTTATTGACACGTCATATAGTCGATATTCACGAGGGACACCGGAAAAGCCAGTCGTTCAACCACTAGACCTGTTCTAGCTTACAGAAAACAGCGTCAAGCAAGAGAACTAGGACATAATTTTTCACAGAAATGACGCACAATGCATTCAACTATAGTGGCGACATAGCAATATGAAAAAATAACGATAGAAGTTGACCTTTCAAATGGTCCTCTCATTGTCCTCTCACTATCTATTGCAGGGGTGTCAAACTCTGGCCCGCAGAGTAATAATATTTGGCCCGCAAGACAATACCAAATGACTAGTAGAGCTGCCCCGCCGGTATTTTACAGCACATGTATCACTAATACTACTGCCATGCTCTGGGGCAGACGCCTTGCGAGCGGTGCAGTACGACATGATAAAAATGTGAGAAAAAAAGATTATTTTCAATAAATATCAATGTTGGCCCATGACTTGACACCCCTGATCTAGTGCGTGTGTGTGTGTGTGTGTGTGTGTGTGTGTGTGTGTGTGTGTGTGTGTGTGTGTGTGTGTGTGTGTGTGTGTGTGTGTGTGTGTGTGTGTGTGTTAGCTAAAACAACTCAAGTGCACACGGTAAATATGGCAGTGCTGGATGAAACAGGAAGTCTATTGTGCCAACACTGCTACAGGTTACACCTGGAGCATGCTCAGTTCAGTGTGTGACTCACTGTTAGCTGCACTGTTCAAGGGAACACTGGAGCCTGGTGACTTATGCGAGGAAACAAGTGTACAAAAACACAACCAATTACTTTTTTAATTTTATTGGACAAGGAAAACAACATGAAGTTGTAAGTGTTTGATATTAATTAGAAAGTAAAAAAGAAATTAAAACGCCTTGAAATATGAGAGTAGGAGTAAAAACGATCAGCCTGCAAATACATGCTCTGAACACAGCTATCTGACTCCATATGGAACATGAGTTTCACACTATACATTAATAACAGATCTCCAGGAATCCTTTAAAAAATGTATTTGTAGGGATGTACAAAAGTTTCAGAAGAAAACGAGAGCATCTTGACACTAATTTGGGTAGGTCTGCAAAATGCCCCACAGCACTCCCCGAAGAATGTCTGGAAGCAAGAGGAGCAAGTTTTGGAGGAAATATCACTCTCTCTCTCTCTCCTCCGGAGCCTGATAACGAATGCAAGACAAACTCCAAGAGACCAACCCCACTCACTGTTCGATACTTGTAAAGGCATGCAATCCTCTTACATTCAGCCTTTTCTTTCTTTCTTTTTTCTTTCTTTCTTTCCTTTCTTCCTTCCTTCATTTCCCTCTCTCTCTCACTAACTCTCTGCCCCCAAACAGCTTTTTTTTTTCGCAGCAGGACTCACACACATAAAAAAATAGTCATAATGATTTTAAACCGCCCAGTATAATTGATATAAGGCACAGGTCCAGAGGGAAAAATCAGAGAAAATTGCCTGATCGCAGCAGGCATGAGAGAAACAGGAAATTCAGCGGGTGAGAATGTAATTTAGTCCTTCCTTTATGTAACGCCTATCTCCAGTGTCAAAATGAACTCGCGCCTGCTCCGATGCTTGAGTGACAACTTGCTCACCGGAGTGCCTGCACGACTGTCCCCTATTCAACGCTCCAATTTTAGCCCCAATCTAAGTGACACAACAGCCATAAATCAATTTCAGCGCTTGTCGCATGACCGAGAGATCAGGAAATGCAAAAGCAGAGAAGCTCTTTTGAGTCAGCAGGAGAACAAAAAAAAAGTACATTATTCTTTCCTCAGTCAATGAAGTCTGCAAAGACGCTGTGGTCACAAGAACAACCAAAAACAATGAAAGCCTCATTATCATATTCTTGATTGATGCAAAAGGCCAGCTCTTCAAAGCAGGAAAGCTGGACTTCGAAAAACAAAAGAGACGAGACAACATGACACTCTTGTTGCATAAGATAGGACAAATACGGACAAAGACAGAATGTGTGCCTGCCAAACTCCCAAACATGCACTCCCCTGCCTGTTGGTTTAGCCAAGATGTGGTGTGGGTGAAATAAAAATGGATCCTGACTGCACACCTCTCATGCCAATATGTGCATTACTGCTGTTATTCTGACTTAGGATGACATTTCACTCCTCCCAAGAGTGTGTGTCTGTGTGTGTGTGTGTGTTTGTGTGTGGCAATTTAATGCAGGAAAAATGTCTTGCTTAAGCTAACGATCCCTCCAACACAGCTCAATTTTCCAAGCCGACCGTGAAATAAACAAAATAGGGACTCATGCAATATTTAGACACAACACTGGTACAGCAGCAGTCTTGGGGATATGATTTAAAAGAGAGAGAGAGAGAGAGAGAGAGAGAAAAAAAAAGAAAAACAAAAAAAAACAAACTCGCCGAGGCAACGAAACACTCATGGACAGAATATGACGAGAAGGCGAGATGCAGCACCTATTTAAAGTGCAGTGCCACACAAACACCATCACAAACACAAGAGGATCCCAACACTGCTGACAATCACTCTCACACACACATACACACACACACACACACACTGATGTAGCACACCGTGCTGTCATGGTTGCTATGTCACCATTTCTTACTGACTGGTGTAGTCACGACACCTGGTTTTGTCCTTAAAGAACCCTTGAGAGATCCGCAAAGAAGTCAGGATAGTTCCCAAAAACAGTCCCATCGAAAACCTTATATTTCGTTCACCATGACAAAACACCTATTAGGAGGCAGTATTGTGTCTTCACCAGAACTAGCTAAAATTTAAAAATGTCATGCACACCCCCGATCCCTATCCCTGTCAACATCTTCGTCACATATAATGAGTACTTAGTCAGGACTCAGGAAGCAACGCATGAGAAACTCAAGTGTGGAGCTACTCTGCAACAACTGCGAATAATGAAATGACATTACCTTCCACCATCCAGCACTGCCTACCTTGTTCGCATAAAAAAACCAACATTTGGAAAGACATAGCATACTACAGTAGAACAACACTATCCATCACACACTTCAAAAAAGCCTACAAATCCTATTTGCTGAACAACCACATCTGTAACCCTTTAATCCATTCATAAAAGTTATAGGTCACACGGACACTCTCAAAATGTTTATGTTAATGTCCGTACCATGTTGTTGTCTACCTTGTCTATATTTTGTCAGTGTCCCAAGCAGTGTTGGGGAGTAATGCAATACATGTAATTCAGTTACGTAATTTAATTACAAAATAAATGTAACAGTAATACATTACAGTTACTGGAGAAAAATGTGTAATTCAATTACAGGTACTTTTGATTTTTTTCAAAATTACAATTTGAATTACATCTTAATATTGTCAGCAAAACCTTGCTAAAACAGCCTATATTTTTAAAAAAAACTGTTTCGTGTGCTTTTCTTATAGGCTACCGTAGCCTACAAAACATCCCTCCACAGTTGGATGCGAGGCTTTCTGTTAAAGTGTATCACTTCTACAGCGCCACCACGTCTGCTAGTACATGCCTTTGGGTTCTGGGTCTGAATTTCAGTTGCTAACAACATACTACCAGCAATGTCTGTGTTATGCTTTAAAAAAAGAAAGAAAGAAAAAAGACTGTGACCTGTTATCTGTTTGACAACTCAGATTGATTTTACAGTAAAATGTGGCTTGAAGTCTGACCTTGTGGGGTTTATTATTATATTATATATATATATAAATGATGTGATGCTAATTCATATTCATGTATTGAAAGGCTCAATAGTGTTCAGTGTTTTTTTAAGGTCAACACTGCCACTAAAAATGTTTACGAGGACAAAATCATGAAAACATTTGAAAAGTAATCAAAAAGTAATCGAAAAGTAATAAGTTACGTTACTCAGATAAAGTAATTCAAAAAGTTACACTACTATTACATTTTAAACAGGGTAACTTGTAACTGTAACGAATTACATTTCTAAAGTAACCTTCCCAACACTGGTCCCAAGCTATTGTTGATGGTGTTGCTATTGTTATACTGTGGTGTCTGCATATATCCATTGTGTATTTATGAAAACCAGCTTAAGCTGAGTCAGGCCCATTTAAACTGTAACTTGTTACTTTTACATTTTCCTGTATAATAAATGATTGAAATTGAAACTGATTATCTAAGGAGGAGGGGGAGCAAGAGGAACCCTGTTGGGGAGGAGGCCTGTGACATACGATGGTTTGGATAACCTTCAGAGCGAGTCAGTATCAGCAGCACTGCCAAGCCACCCATTAGCAGTGACCTCTGGGAGCTCAAAAGTGCCTGAATTGCAGACGGCTCGAAAGCCCTCCAGAAGACTTTCCCAGCTTCCCCCTCACTCGGCGAGAGGAGAAGAAACGAGAGGAGACGAGAGGCAGCTCAGAGTGAAGTGTTTATCACCGGAGATCATCCTCCAGTGTGACGCTCCTCACGTCCTTCCCTTCGCCACGACTCCACAATGCAATGTGTCAACAAAGCACTTCAGTCCGCCCTGAGAGCAGTCTCGGCAGGCAGACAAGCACATGGGTGCCGAGGCCTTGTGACGTGCGGGATTCATCTGCATCCAGTGTGCAGTAACCCAAAGTGCTGGACAGGGCGTGAAGGTCTCTTTACGAGCCCGCTCCATGGCTAATGTGCTAATGATTCTTCAGGGTGTCAGGGTTTGGCCGCTTTTCTCTGCACACAACGGGGCTCTTTCAATGATGGCTGGACAGCAAAAGTTCAGAACGAGGGCAACCTGAAGGCAACAGGCAGACTGAGAACTGGACACAAGCTGTGACATCATCTGCTATGTCTTCCACATTTTATCCAGACACAGTAAATGCAAGGTAAACCCCAAAGGGTACATTATGAATTTACTCTTAAATGAAACCACTGACTGAAGTGAATAATGCTCCTGCTTACCATGGCCTAGAACCAGGTAGGGGGATAATGACGACTATTAGTAATAGTTAAAACAATGTCAGAGCCAAGGCCACTGTAGCACCGAATGGGTTCTGTAATCATCCCCTCAGTTCCTTTCATGGTGGTCTGCAACTAATCATCAAATTGGAAAACAAACCAATATAATGTCATAAAAGCAGATAGTGACAGTGTATTACTACAACCAAAACACAAACACAAAACACAAAAACAATGCAAAGCAGAGACTAAATAAAATCCAAACTCATTATATCTCTGCTGGGGACCCGTGCAAAGCTAGATAGGTATACATCTGTTTTGTAGATGCTCAGAATAAGGTCTTGGTCATTCAGAACACATCGGCGGTATATCTAAACTGTGAATATAGCAAATATCAACCAACACAAGGGAAACCAAAGGTGTAAATGAGATACTTCCGTTTCTAAAGTAAAAAAACATCCAAGGCATAATAAATGTGTGCATGGAGACTTCACTAACAAAGGCATAACAGTCAAAGAAAATGTTCTAAAACTCAAGGCATGGCTAAAGTTCAAAGACAGACAATAAAAGAAAATGGAAAATAAAACAAGTTAAGGTAGCACAGAAAAATAAAGGACTGCATGGATTTGGTGCAACTGACCAAAACAAAATTACAGAACACAGAAAAAGACACATGACACTTGAAATAACACTGGCCCAGGGACTAAGCCTTAGGCCAAGTTCAGACTACACAATTGTAGAAAGGATTTCAAGGTCAGGCGATCGGCTCAGAAATCACAAATTGTCTTGTAGGTCAATCGACATTTAATCTGTGAGAACAAGTCGTCTGGTGGGAATTACTCTCAGACAGGATTAATGGCAATTGTGGTCTTGTCGCAGGTTATATCTAGCATGGAGAAATTGTACGTGATTGACAAAGAGCAACAGCCAATCACACCCAGGTTCACCTACTAAATAGAAGAGAAACAGCTAGAGCACAACAAGAATGGCATGACTCTCTTTGTAGAACCGACAGTTCATGCAATACATATGCACAGTGCACCACTCCATTCTTTCCTCCAAATCCTTGTGTGCTTGCATATGTTTCTGAACATGGCTATGTGCATATGTGTGTGCACACTGCACAATCACTGCCAATGCAACATGAAGATGACAAAAATAAAGTTTGATGTAGACTACCTGAGTCTTAACACAAAATGATATCATAGCAAACGGTAATGTCCAATAAAAGTCCCTTTTACAGGTTACATTACGCTGTGCTTAAACCACACCAATATGCTTTTATGCTTCCAGGATGCTGGCTCTGTCTTTTAAAATTCTGCAGTGGATTTCCCTAAATGTGACTAGACTCTATATGCTAAAAAAACAGCTAAAAAAATCTAATAAATATGCATGAACTGTCAATTTCAAAATGGCCTACTTTTGACAGTTACTCTGTAGATTACATGACGAGAAACTCCTATAATTAGATGGAAATACAATTCCAGCAACATTTATTATAGCCATACATAGTGAATGCATCATTTCCATAATACTGTGTACACACAATCAGCCTCAAATACTATTAATGAACAGTATGTGAATCATTATTTTATATTTTTTACGCTTTGCAAAAATAATTCTAATCTGCCCTAGATTAATGCTTTCAACGTGAAAACTTTGACAAAGTGTCACAAATTTCAATGCAAAGACATGTTACCAAACCGTAAAGTACAGTAGAACCTTACTGCCCATTGCCAAGTACTAGGCTACACATTCACATTGCCACTGGCCATGCATTGGGAACACCCCAAACTATTTAAAGATCTCAGCTTTACTACACATATACTAGGGGTCTCTGTTTGGCAGGGAATACATACCGTAGAGCTGTAGGAAATGCATGTGTGCCAAATGCACGCCCTACAGCACTTCTTCAGACAAAGCAAAGTGGGAGGCGGAGGAAGAGGATTGATGTGATTCCTCAGGAATAGAGTCAAACCGAAAACAGTCTGTATAAGTGTGGGGGTGGTGGAGACGCATGCAGACGCATAGCAAATTACACCGTGTGTGCACTTTCCCATTGACAGGCAGCTCTGCTGTTGGCAGGGGACATTCTCTCACACACACACACACACACACACACACACACACACACACACACAAGCACGCACACACACCACACAGCCACGTTCAGACACACATATGCAAGCACACACAAACACAAGCACATACGCACTCTTGTGTGTATATATGTGTATATATATATATATATATATATATATATATATATATATATATATATAGAGAGAGAGAGAGAGAGAGAGAGAGAGAGAGAGAGAGAGAGAGAGAGAAGTTTATCAGAGTTGACATGCACTCATCAAAAGAGAATCTTATTTCCTTATTCTCTTTCAAGGGAAACCAAGTGCCAACCTGCCATGGAAAGAAGCCATCAGAAAGGTCTCCTTCTGACTTCAGGCACAACGGTGAGGGAGTAAAAAACAGCAAGAAAAACAAGTGAGGAAGATGGACAGACAGAGCAAAGTGAGAAAGAAATAAAAACAGACTCAGAGAGAGAAAGGGAAAGAGTGTTTGAGAGAGAGAG
>CM059280.1:26093912-26128912 GCA_030347295.1 Setipinna tenuifilis
TTGGTCAGAGAAGAGAAGAGAAGTGACAAGTTGGTAAGAAAAGAGAAGAGAACAAGACGAGTGAGTGTGACGAGTGTGGGCCCACCCTAGAGATGAGGGCGGCGTGGATCTTCTTGAGCACGTCGTCCATCTCGAGGAGCTTGGGGCCGACGAGGGAGCTGTGTGGGCCGCTGATGTGTCCAATGTGGTCCAGGCCCAGGTAGTGCAGGATCAGCATGTCCCAATCGTCCCTCTTCAGAGTGCTGTCCAGGTGACGCGTCACATTGTTGTCCACCTGAAGGACAGTTGACACACACACACACACACACACACACACACACACACACACACACACACACACACACACACACGGAGCAAAACATTTAAGCTTTGTTTTCTACTCTACGCATCTGGCTGTAAGTGTCATTGTGATGTCGAAATGATGGTAACCTCCATCATGCGCAGCCGTGCTTGGGATGAGAGACTTTGGTTTGAGTACTGAAATGTTCACTCGTTTACTATGTAGTAAACCAACCAGGAAGAAACTCACACCCTGTACAGTATGCTATATATTGAACAAGTGGCCATTTCAGACAGGACATTATTCTTATGTGATAGTGTAGTCAATCGACAACATTTTTTAGGTTTGGGTGGTCTTTGGTTTAAGGTAACAATGCCAAGAAAAAGAAAAGAGAAAACGTTTGTCAGACCAAAGCACTTCTTAATTAAAATGTCATTATTTAAAGTTACATGTCTTAGAATGGACTAGTTAAAAATGAGTTTTAACTAGTCTATTCTAGCACGTCACTTTAAATAAAGACACTTTAATTAAGGAGTGCCTGGGTCTAAGAAACCTTTTCTATTTTTTTTCAAGGCACTGTCTTCGTCGTTACTCACCTCGGTGTAGTCTGAGACGAAGAAGGAGGTGGTGCCGTCGTACTCCAGGAAGTGCTTGGGGAAGAGGCGCACCCAGGTGTCATCACCGTAGAAGATGATGCGCTTGCCGGCCGTCTTGGCCTGCCACAGCAGGTTGTCCTCGTACAGCGTGGGTGAATTCAGATTCATCACCACGTCTATGAACCCTGGGATACTCCCAGTGGTCAGGGCCTGGGAGCGGGCAGCAAGGGAGGTTGACATTAAGATCGTTATAATAATAATAATAATAATAATAATAAGCCTTATGAGAGTTTTTACATTGCAGTCTGTAAAGTGACTTTAAGTAACTAGAAAAGCCCTAAAACTGATGTACTATTGTTATAATGACAAAAAAAGACAAAATGAGACAAAGAAAAAGACAAAGACACAAAAAGGCAGAGAGACCGTAAGGTAAAAAAAAACAGAAAAGAAAGTTAAGAAGGGCAATGTTGTAACAAGGACATACACCAAAGTAATTTTGTCGGGTAATGTCATCTAAAGACACTGAAGATGACGTGCTTTTAATAACTGCCTCAGCACTTGGCCTAGATCAGCTTACTGGCGAGAGGAAGGGGCATGGGATCAGAGAGATGACTCAACACCTGGGCAGTACCTGGGCCACTAATATCACTTTAACCTTTTTACATTGGTGAATATTTGTCAAAACCTAAATAAATAAGTAAGCAAGCAAGTAAATCAAACAATCAATCAATCAATAAATTCTATTTCGAAATGCCATACATCAACAAATTCAACTGACCAGAGTAACTGTCGAATACGAAAGTAGTCATGTCCACTGAGGTAAGTAAAGTTAAAAATGCTTTAAAAGGAACCAGTAGGTTCACACACTGAGGTCTTCCCACTGTGACTAAGCTGAACCATACCAACATCTCAGTCTGCGGTGTGCAATGCTAGAGGTTATCAGGTTATTCCAAGACATGAGCCGCATTTGCTCTTATGTCTACTATTACAGTGTGTCCTCTGTGTCTGATTTGACTGCATGCAACAGTAGCTGACCCGGGTCAGAATCACTGTCCTCCCTCTAAGTCAAATCATGGTAATCATACAACATCTCGACAACAATGCCAGTACAACACCAGAATTTCCACGACAATAAGCACAAGGCCGTTAATACAGGAAGTTAGTGCTATGAGTGACGCGTGTGGGTGTATGCATTGTGAGTGTAATGTGTAATGTGTGTGTTTGTGTGTGTGTGTATGTGTATGTGTGTGTGTGTGTGTGTGTGTGCGTGTGTCTGTGTGTTTATCAACACTGACAGAGTGTACAAACGCCATTATTCATAATCAAGAGTTGTGCTTTTCCCCGTCTCTGTCACTGCTGCCACTGACTGCCATAGCTCATTGTCACTCGCGCTCCTCGAGTTGCTGTTGTTCATCGAGAGCTCCATTAGTCATGGCTGTTACTTAAACAGATGCCTTCATTGGGTCGTCACCACCAAATGCACTGTGATCACAGAGGCACATATTCTCACTCAAAACACACAGGAAACACTCCCCCTCAAAACACATTTTGCAGCACACACTCCCCATTAAAACACTGCTCAAAACACAGCGCCAGCCTGCGCTTCCTATGCTGCTGGATGCCTCATTAACCCGAGATGCAAAGGCAATAAAAATGTCCCTCTCTACACTTACATTTCAGAACTTAAAATAAACAAATGAACACACACACACATATATACACACACACAGACACACAGACACACACACACACACACACACACACACACACACACACACACACACACACACACACACACACACACAAAACTGACCAGTCATTTAGTCATGGAGAAGAAATGCTGGAATGGACAAATTCTGCACAACCCCAACCCCCCTTTTTCTTTCTACTTTGACAGAAGACAAAGTCCTCCAGTGCAATAGCAGCTCCTAACTCATCAAGCCAGCAGGGCCACAAAACGAAAGGAGCTGCTCGTCCAGCCATCCTACACTCTAAACCGATGCCATAGAAGAACCTTCACTCTCCATGGAACCATCCACAGATTTAAAGATCCATTTAAGCACCTTTATTTTTTAGCGTGTATATGTAAAAGGTATTTCACATTGGAAAATGGTTCTTCAGAGCCTTAGGGGGCTATGGGCTATGTTATGTCATATCGATGTCAAATAGTTCTTTGAAGAGCTGTTGCCTCGACGTTCTTTGAAGAATTGGAAAAGATTCTTTTATGGCATTGCTCTGAAGAACCCATTATTTTTTAGCGCATACTGCAGTACTGATACAGCATTTATATTGGCACCTTCTCGCCCCGTCAGAAAAACTTCTGCAAACATGCAAATCTGCAGCCCGCAGAAGTTCCCACGGATGGGCCCTTTCAAGAGCTCCTGCAGTTAAAAATAACAAAGAGCCGTTTGAAGTGGGCACCCTGGGATGAGGCTCGCTGGCTCTCTCAAGGGGGATCGTAAGTTACCCTTGGAGAATCTCTCACAAGGACTTCAAAAACTCAGAAAACACTATAGAATTTGCATATCTTCACATTGGGGCAGGTTAAACAGGGTTTTTTTTTGTTTTGAAATCTGCAATGATGATCACTTGTTTCAGCATTTAAATCCAATACTCTTTCATCAAGCAGTATATGAGCAGTATATGAGTATAGTGCATACTCTCCAAGCAATGAGCATGATGAACAATGTCTTTTCACGTACAGCTGCGGCCATAGACTGAGTGCAACATGGCAGCCAGAGACGGAGACCCCAGGTTCAGAAAGTAAAAGTCCTATCACATATTTGTTTCAGCCAATTCACTGAAACAGCTCACCCATAGGTAGATGAGTGAATTAGTGAAATGATCTGTGTTGAGAGCACAGGCAGAGGGAATACATGGCAGAACTTTTACTTTCTCAATCTGCTTTGTCTGCCTCTGATGGCAGCAGAACATGGCTTCAAGGCTTCAATGACAGAAGTAACACTGAAGTGAATCAAAATCAAGTGCAGAACCCACTGTTTACCTGATGCTGATAGTAGGGGCTATGGCAAACACCGGAGGACAAAAAGTACTGAGGGCCATGCTGCTGCTGCTGCTCTATAGAATTTCTGTGGATTTCATCATAGGTGAGATGCAGGTTCCACTGTCAATTAGCCCCAGCATCTCCTGACTGGCAAGTCAGCAATGAGTTACACACACACACACACACACACACACACAAACTAAGGGAACTTAAGAGCTCAGGCAGAGGCCGGCTCTGATGCCCTACACACACACAAGCGCGCACGCACACGGCACACACACACACACACGTACCAGGTGGAGGAGTAGGAGCACCTCAGAGGAGACAGGCCCTGGTGCAAAGATTATATATATACACACACACACACACACACACACACACACACACACACACGGATGGAAAGAGTAGCAGCTAAAGAGTTGTGGAAGGTGCCTGCCCTGGTACACACATACCAGGATAGCGGAGGAGCTGGAGATCTACAAAGGATGTAGTCTTTCTCTCTCTGTCTCTGTCTCTCACACACATGCACATTTGATGGGCTGAAGAGTATGCTGTATGCCGGCCCTGGTGCACACTTTCACACACACACAGACGAATCTGGTACTGGTACACACACAAACACACAAATACGGACACACACACATACAGAGATTAGGCGAGCTCAAGAGGATGCCGGCCCTAGCACACAGGAATCTGGTACTGGTATGTGTGCAAGCACACACACACACACACACACACACACACACACACACACAGGGAGTATGCAGGCCCCATTGCACACAGAGCCCCAGGGCTGGAATTCATCACGAACACACACAGACAACACAGCTTCTCTTAGACTCTCAGCTCTTCAAGCCAAGGTGGATAGCAAAAGCTATTACATATCTCTATTCAGTGCATCGCACGCAGCTCAAGGCAAATTAGCAAACAGAGAAATCTTGTCGCCTTTCAGAGGAGCGAGCAGCAGGTGAAATAAGTAGCCTAAGCACTTTCCACCTTCCCACACAAGACATTAACCAGTGGAGACATTACATCTTACTACTCAGTGCATAACATGCCGCTAAATGCAAATTAGCAATAGAGAAATCTTGTCTTCCTTCTGAGGTGACATAAGCAAGCACAAGCGTAGCACCTCCCCACACAAGACAATGAGCAGCAATTAAAGACTGTTATGTGAGCTACATTAAGTCCAAATGAACCACAGCTTCTCCGTCCCAGGGCTCTCCTGTGTCCAGTACAGGGCTCTCCTGTACTGATGGGGCACAAACCACCTGCCTAGAGTCTGACCATGTCCACAACTGTAAGCTCTTTTGGCATGCAGTAAATAAATCATTACTTAGCATTTCAAAGACCTACCATCTTCTATGGGACACACTGAAAGTCTCCTCGAAGCAAGTCAAAGTTAGAAGATTTCTACAGTCAGATTCAACAAGAAAACCGAAGTATATTGCCTCATGCACAGTATTGTGGTGTGTATGTCATGACATAGTGAATTGTGAAGTCTCTGCATTGTGACTAGCCTATGGACAAAAGTAGTAGGATTTCAGGCCATTACTCACAGAAGTTCTAAATCCATAGGCATTATTAAAGAGTTGGTTTCTTTTTCACAATTACTTCCCACTCTGGTGGTAAGGCCTTCCATAAGATCTGTGTGTCTGTGTGAAGACATTTACATAAGAGCATTTGTGAAATCTCCTTCAGGTGTGGAATCTGTTATGGCTGCTAAGGTCGAACAACCTTATATCACTGGATTTAGAATGGGAGTAAAATCTGCCATGGATGTCATGGCCAGGTGTCCCCATACTTTTGTTCACATAGTATAGGCCTACATAATCAGATTCTGGCTGATAAACTGGGGTACCTATCCACTTTTTTATAAGCTGGAAGCTGAGGTGCAAGCTGCGTCATTAATTAAACCCTGTGTTATTAGATAAGTGCACTGGTTCAGATTGCTGTTTCAATTAAAAATCGATTCATTTTGCGCCACCCCTGGTTCTCTAGTTAACATTCTCTTGCCCTTCCAAGCACTGTGACACCCACCCTTGTGACACACCGGGCAGTCCGGTACGGCATGCCTGGGTCCTGATATAAATGACAAACACCCTGACCATGATGTCACGTTACATGTAAACAGTGAGCCTGGAGCACAGGGCAGCTAACAGCAAAGAGGGAAGCAGAGAAGAAGAGCTCACATGTAGCACACGGGTAAAGCCCCTGGATCTGCGTGATCTTATTTGGGGGCCTGGGGCTTTGGTACTGGACAAGGCGCTTGACACGGCAGGCATCTTAATTCAGAGCGGGCTGCTGCCAGAGCCACAAGATGTGTCAAGAGAGGATGTGGGCATCACTCATGCTGTTTTTCAGCCATGTCAGAGTGTCAGCTGTCAGCAAACACCATCAACAGCACATCAAATGACAGACAGACAGGCAACAGATATACAGAGGGAACAATCAACTAGAGAAATGATAAGTGAGGGAAAACATATTAGGGGAGGGCAAGAAGAAGTGAATACAAAGAAAGAATCAACAGAAAGAGAGAACATCTACAGAGGGAGAAAGAGAGATAGCTTACAGAGAGAGAAAGCAAGAGATGGGAACAGAGAGAGGAAACAATGAGGGACAAAAATGGGAGAGAGAGAAAGAGAAACAGAAACAGAGAGAGACAGAGAGATAGCAAGAGAGAGAGAGATATAAACTAGAAAAGCAGTCAGAGAGAGCAGACCTCTGCCAAGTAGCTCAACCCCCCTTCCATTTTTTAATGGAATTTCCCATGTTAATGTTTAGAATTTCTTTGTAAGGTAACCAATACACCGATTTTCACCAGAAAAGAATCACCTCGGGGCAGTGATGATACCAACATACTGTCAAAATTTCAGAACATGTTCATGACTTTTTTAGGCAGACAAACAAACGTGGGCAAAAACATAACCTCCTTGGCGGAGGTAAAAAGAATGAAGTCAGAGAAAAAAACGGAGCCTGACTGCTGACCCTTGACCCTTGACCCTTGACCCTGGGCAGCTCTGGCTCTACCTGCGACGCGTGACTGCATCCCCCACACAGGGGCACGTGGATGGGATTAATAAGATGGACCAGGTGTTGAGTCCATACTAAAATCGGACACCTGTCAACACCTACCTGACCTCAGACACACCTAAACCAGGATAGATTGGGCCTGAAGAAAAATCACGTAATGCTAAAGCTGATTGTGGTTTAGAGATGTCCGCCATCCAGACAACTCATTTTCTTCTCCCTACCATTTACTCTCCACTTTGCTCTCTCTTCCTGTTTGTCTCTGTGCAACTGGCTTTGCCAACAGCTCACTCTGAGAGTGCATGACTGCCAGTGCATGTAATGGGCTACTGGGTAATCACCCGCTTCGCAAAGACAGGTGAGAAAGAAAAAAAAACTGAAATAAGCCAACACACACACACACACACACAGTGTAAGTATATTGGGGAGGCAGTGGAGGATCTGAGAAAGGGGATTGAGTTTCCAATATCAACATCTGTTGGCAGCAACATTAATTTACACTGACACTGTTGTTTGGGGGGGAAAAAGAACAAAAACAAAATGGCAACTGCAAGGTATGAGACCTCTTCTTATGCTGTCTCGATCATCACCCAAACAACTTCTGTTTCTGCCTACTTCTGTCCACATCAGCCACTCTTTATTACTACTGCTTCATAGCTTCAGTAAGGAAGACAGACAACTGACACCATGTAACATGGATCCAAGGAAACAGACCAAAGACAGACAGGAAGAAAGACAGAAAACATTCTTTCCTGTGCACTCATTCCTATTGATCTACTGCTTGTGTGTGTGTGTGTGTGTGTGTGTGTATTTGTGCGTGTTTCTTTCCATGACAGTCACGATTTGATTTGACACTCCCTGTTTCTCTCTCGAACAACCTCTCCCCCATTATGGAAAATGCCACAGTGCTAATAGCCCTATTATTGGGACACATCATATTGTTCTCCTCGCAACAAAAAGTTTGACAAGCAACTTAAGGAGAAGGTGACTGCAGGTAAAAGTATATTTCTTGTGGCAAAAAAAGAGAAAAAAAAAACAAAACAAAACACTAACATTGCCACTGAGATGCAATTAACAGACTCCGATTCTCAGCATGATAGTTCATCAACGAGTTCAGACTTTTATTTAATTTTTTTTTCATATCTAACCACAGCAGCTCTGCAGTGAACACAGGAAATCTGTCTTCTTTTTCTCAGTCATTTTTTAAAAATTGTCATTCAAGAGCACCTTTTATTTGAAAGGTGATGACTAACTGCAAAAACCACATTCTGGGCTTTTTAATCAAACCATCCTGCATTAGGCAAAACACCTCGGGTCACTAGCGGTGAATGAACAACATTTATGCCTCACCCGAAGATCATGTGCCTTAGCAACAGCATCTCCCTTTAACTCGGAGGCCTTTAGAACCTCAGCTGTGGGCCCCAGCTTAGTGTGGTCAGGCCATTCCCATTCCTCCCAACCCCCATCCATCTCAGAGCCACTGAGGGGGCACAGATGAATCAAAAGGTACTGGAAGAGACATGGTGTGGACACTTGGAACATCACAACAAACTGCTCCCTTAATGGGGACAAATGGTCGACCAAGGCTCTTCTCAATCACTCAGTCACTCCGTCACCAAGAAACATCCCAGGCTCGCGCAGCCTGGGGGACTGCAGTTATTGCCTCAGGGTGCTGCGGGGTTCTTTTGTCTTTCAGGGGAAATAACACGCTGCATTCATCATGACAAAGGCAACCAAAGCCTTGATAGAGTGATGAACAGAGAGACTGCTGAAAAACAAGTGTCCAAAACAACTACTGTAGAAAGACAGGAGCTGCTCCTGAGCCGTTTCCCTTGGAGACTGAAGCAGACAACAACTCGCACGTGCACACACACACACACACACACACACACACACACACACACACACACAAACAAATACCATGCAAAATGGAATCACTGCTTTTTTTAAGATGAACACGCACTGGATTTTTTATTTGGCTGCCAAAGTTTTTGCCACATGAAATCAAAAGAGCCAAGTCATATGCAACTGGACTTCTTTTTGGATCTTGAAGACATTTGCAGAAAAAGTCCAGTTGCATACAACTTAGCTCTTTTGACTACCATGACCTGGATGAATAAGAATCTTTCCAGACATATTGCCATGTGAAGTACTCTCAGGAAAAAAAAACGAAATAGATGAGTGTGATGACCCGTAAAATGAGGTAAAGGAAAGGCAGAATGGGAAAAATGTCTGTTTTTTGACCCAGACTTCAGAAGCCAGTAAAAATAGACACCAATTTCACCTCTGACAATGGCATAAACTCCACACAATCATATTTCTACACACCCCCTACGGATGCGACTGTCTGCCGAGTCAAAAATAGACTATTGCCAACTTTTCCAACTTTTCCTCAAATCAGTTTTTTCACCTCTTGAGAGATTCCAGATGAACTTCACTGGAGTCTACAAAATGAGACTACAGTCATGGGGGTAATGTTGTGATGCTCTACAATTCCACAGCTGAAGCACATAATCTATAAAATCTCACAAGTTTAGTTATCTTAATTTGTCCAACTTCTGAACAACCATAGGCTATATTTTAAAGCACTCATGCCATTGCCTTTAAATCCCAACGATGTAGCATCTTATTTGGTGTGATGTATTCTATAATGTAGTCATTTGTTTACCAAACCTTGATTTATTTTGCTTTGCCTAAAAACACTTTTTCAGATACCATGCCATTTTAGCCTATGTGCCTGGAACTGACAGACAGCCACCGAACACGCTGTTGTTTCTACATGGACAAAGATATGGGTTACTTGCCCTAATCATATCTAGTGTGATGAAAAAAACCTCTGCAGTGTCAAGAGTTGCGCATCATGAGTACTTTTCTCAGGCTAGGCCTGGTCTTATATCACCACCTCGTGGCGAATCTGAATATGCTCCGTTTCTTTCATTTTTCAGTACATGATGCTTGAGCTGTACATTAAAGATTGAGCAGAACTAAGGGAAGCACGAACTGAAAACACAAACACCCACCTTGATCCTGGGCATCGTGACAGTAGGTGCCCTGGCCTTGGCCACGAAACTGTGGGTAGACCCCCGCTCCACCAGGTGTCTCGTGTACGGCATGTTCTTTGCCCCATTGGGTCCGAATACAAAGTCCTCTCTCAGGGCATCGATTAGTACGATTACTACCCTCTTGAACAAAGGTGGGGGAACTTTTGATCCATTTAGACCATTCCCTGGACCCAATAAAATTACTTTAATTAATGTACACAGTAAGTGTTTGGCACATTTATGTCATGACTATGGGTTCAATGTATTAGGCTCAATAGTTTTGTAATAACACATGAAAAAAGTCGTTTTTTTTTACAGCTGTTAAAGCACAATGACTTAATATTGTGTTCTTTGTCAACTAATTGTTTATATTATAGTGATGCGTATGTCGATACACACCAACCTCTCCACACTTGTATTTTTTTTTAGAGTAATGAAATATCCACAACACATCACTCTATTTGAACACTGGATACCTACCTGCCAGTGGTTCAGCGGGCAGGTCCGAAAGTTTACTTTTAGATGAAAGCGATGACTTAACAGGAACAGGGAAAAATCCCCTCAAAAAAAGGGCAAGGCCAAACAGCTCAAATATGAGGCAAAATGAAGCAAAAACAGAAGAACTTACTCTCATTGTGGCAATTCTTAGCTACTCCTTGCCAGTCTAGCTCACAATCAAAGTTAGCTTAGCTGTCTGACGTTAGCTTGCTTCGTTTGACAGTTCGACATGTCAAGCTAGTGTGCTGCCTTAGCTACGCTCAAACATTCTCATCCGTTCATGCCACAGAGATTTACAGTAATGGTAAAACTATGACATGCAATCATCCAGTAGCATGCTTATAAGGAAAAAATAATTAGGTTTGTTCTTCCAGATGCGTTACATTGACGGCACATAACTTAATCCGTATCCGCAGCAAGGAATTGCATGAAGGCAGTCAGCAAAAAGCGCGATTCTATTGCTAAACAGTCCGTCTTTCAGTGTTTTCAGCAATTTAGGATGTCGGTGCATACGCTTGATTTGAAATCAGCGTATGACACAAAAGAAATAATAAACTTGATGCTGTGAATGGAATTAAGAACAGGTGGTATTACTTCCGTGTTGATTTGTAAGGGTAGCAAGAGGGGTTAAAACTAATGGCGTTCGTTGCCCTTGTTCGCGGATGTGAAAACAGACCCGAAAAATATCCCGTAGCGACCTCTGCTGGCTTTGTGTCACACAACACCCCGTTGTCAAAAGGAGCAACAGCTCACATTAAACACTCATCAGCTTACAGTGAGCAGAAATCGGTCATAAACCATAATCTTCTTTCCAGTTGTGAAACAATTTACTGACAATCTAGCACAGCAGACAGAAAATTTGAATTACACCCAAAACTGAATATTTATTAAACAGAAACACAAAGTAGAGGTAAACAGAATAAATAAAGGGAAATTATTTTAAACAGAACAGGGGTAAACTCTTCTAAACAAATTAACTTTTTTTGAAGTAACTCCATCTTGCTCCTGTACCTCCCAAAACATTAGTCAAAGAGCTCCTCCAGGGAGGTGCGGTTGGAGGAGAATCGGTTTGTCGGCTGGAGGTCAGGATGTTCAAACACAAACACACACGCACGCACACAAAGGAGAAGATGATCCCGAGGTTAGTTATAATGCTTCAATACAAACAAGCTGCAGCATCACATAATCTTCTGTGCGAACAAACCAGACTAGACTTAGCCATAAGGATAAGCTACAGTACAGCATTCATCTCTACATTACAGCAACTCAAGATCAATTCTACTAGCCTCAAAAAATGTCAGTAGTTAATTGTGTCTTCGTTTTGATTCCCTTCTGTAAAGATCCCATGATATGAATTATGTCAATCAAAAATATGTTAGTATAGAACACGTTAATATGTATGTACAGTATGTCCCAAAAGTGAGTACACCATTTTTGTACTTTTTAAATTATATCTTTCCATTTATTCTAAAGATATCACTTTTCTACAACATAAAGTAGGTGGTGTACAGCTTATATAACAGTGCAAATTTGCCATTCCCTCAAAATAACTCAGACAGCCATTAATGTCTAAACCACTGGCAACAAAAGTGAGTACACCCCCCCCACCTTAAGTGAAAATGTCCAAATTGCGCCCAAAGTGTCAATATTTTGTGTGGCCACCATTATTTTACAGCACTGCCATAACTCTCTTGGGCATGGAGTTCACTAGAGCATCACAAGTTGTCACTGGAATCCTCTTCCACTCCTACATTACAACATCACGGAGCTGACCTTAAGCTTGAGACCTTGAGCTCCTCCACCTTCCATTTGAGGATGCCCCACAGATGCTGAATCGGGTTCAGATCTGGGGACATGCTAGGCCAGTCCATCACCTTCACCCTCACCCAAGGCGTGGTCATCTTAGAGGTGTGCTTGGGGTTGTTACCATGTTGAAATACCGCCCTGCGGCCCAGTTTCAGAGGGAGGGCATCATTATCTGCTTCAGTATGTCACAGTACATATTGGCATTCATGGTTCCCTTAATGAAGTGTAGGTCCCCAGTGCCGGCAGCACTCATACAGCCCCAAACCATGACACTTCCTCCACCATGCTTGACTGTTAGCAGGACACAGTTGTCTTTGTAATCCTGACCTGGTTGCCGCCACACACACCTGACACCATCTGAACCATATACATTTATTTTGGTCTTATCAGACCACAGGACATGGTTCCAGTAATCCATACCCTTAGTCTGGTTGTCTTCAGCAATTTTCTTGCGGGCTGTCTTGTGCATCATCTTCAGAAGAGGTTTCCTTCTGGGCGGAGCCATGCAGACCAGTTTGATGCAGTGTGCAGCGTATGGTCTGTGCACTGACAGGCAGTCCCTCTACCCATTCAACCTGTGCAGCAATGCTGGCAGCACTCCTACGCTTATTTTGAAGACACAGACATAGATAGACAGATACAGTGCTGGCAAAAAGTATTGGCACCCCTGCAATTCTGTCAGATAATGCTCAATTTCTCCCAGAAAATGATTGCAATTACAAATGCGTTGGTAGTAATATCTTGATTTATTTTGCTTGCAATGAAAAAACACAAAAGAGAATGAAAAAAAGTCAAATCAATTATCAACTTACACAAAACTCCAAAAATGGGCCGGACAAAAGTATTGGCACCCTTTGAAAAATCATGTGATGCTTCTCTAATTTGTGTAATTAACAGCACCTGTTACTTACCTGTGGCACATAACAGGTGGTGGCAATAATTAAATCACACTTGCAGCCAGTTAAAATGGATTAAAGTTGACTCAACTCTGTCCTTGTGTGTACCAAATTGAGAATGGAGAAAAGAAAGAAGACCAAAGAACTGTCTGAGGACTTGCGAAGCAGAATTGTGAGGAAGCATGAGCAATCTCAAGGCTACAAGTCTATCTCAAAAGACCTGAATGTTCCTGTGTCTACCGTGCGCAGTGTCATTAATAAGTTTAAAGCCCATGGCACTGTGGCTAACCTCCCTAGATGTGGACGGAAAAGAAAAATCGACGAGAGACTTCATCGAAAGATTGTGCGGATGGTGGATAAAGAACCTCAACTAACGTCCAAACAAGTTCAAGCTGTCCTGCAGTCCGAGGGTACAATAGTGTCAACCCGTACTATCCGCCGGCGTCTAAAAGAAAAGGGACTCTATGGTAGGATACCCAGGAAGACCCCATTTCTGACCCAGAGACATAAAAAAGCCAGGCTGGAGTTTGCCAAAACATACCTGAGAAAGCCAAAAAATGTTTTGGAAGAATGTTCTCTGGTCAGATGAGACAAAAGTAGAGCTTTTTGGAAAAAGGCATCAACATGGAGTTTACAGAAAAAAAAACGAGCCCTTCAAAGAAAAGAACACGGTCCCCACAGTCAAACATGGTGGAGGTTCCCTGATGTTTTGGGGTTGCTTTGCTGCCTCTGGCACTGGACTGCTTGACCGTGTGCATGGGATTATGAAGTCTGAAGACTACCAACAGATTTTGCAGCATAATGTAGGGCCCAGTGTAAGAAAGCTGGGTCTCCTTCAGAGGTCATGGGTCTTCCAGCAGGACAATGACCCGAAACACACTTCAAAAAGCACTAAAAAATGGTTTGAGAGAAAGCATTGGAGACTTCTAAAGTGGCCAGCAATGAGTCCAGACCTGAATCCCATCGAACACCTGTGGAGAGATCTGAAAATGGCAGTTTGGAGAAGGCACCCTTCAAATCTCAGGGACCTGGAGCAGTTTGCCAAAGAAGAATGGTCTAAAATTCCAGCAGAGCATTGCAAGAAACTCATTGATGGATACCGGAAGCGGTTGTTCGCAGTTCTTTTGTCTAAAGGTTGTGCTACCAAGTATTAGGCTGAGGGTGCCAATTTTGTCCGGCCCATTTTTGTGTTTTGTGTAAAATGAGGATTTTTTTTTTTTTTCATTCTCTTTTGTGTTTTTTCATTGCAAGCAAAATAAAAGATATTACTACCAAAGTATCTGTTATTGCTATCATTTTCTGGGAGAAATTGAGCATTATCTGACAGAATTGCAGGAGTGCCAATACTTTTGGCCAGCACTGTAGATTATAAGATATAATGCTGAGCACATGCACTCAACTTCTTTGGTCGCCCATGGCTTGTTCTTAGTAGAGCCTGTCCTCTTGAAGCGCTGTATGGTCTTGACCACTGTGCTGCAGCTCAGTTTCAGGGTGTTGGCAATCTTCTTATAACCTAGGCCATCTTCATGTAAAGCAACAATTTTCTTTTTTAAATCCACAGAGAGTTCTTTTCCATGAGGTGCCATACTGAACTTCCAATGACCAGTATGAGAGAGTGCGAGAGTGATAGCACCAAATTTAACACAACTGCTACCCATTTACACCTGAGACCTTGTAACACTAACGGATCACATGACACTAGGGAGGGAAAATGGCTAATTGGGCACAATTTGGACATTTTCACCTAGGGGTGTACTCACTTTTGTTGCCAGTGTTTTAGACATTAATGGTTGTGTGATCCCCCATGATCCCCTCACTTTGAAAACAGGGCCGCAGGGCATTATTTTAACATGGTAACGACCCCAAGCACACCTCCAAGATGAGGATTCTAGTGACAACTTGTGATGCCCTAGTGAACTCCATGCCCAAGAGAGTTAAGGCAGTGCTGGAAAATGGTGGCCACACAAAATATTGACACTTTGGGCACAATTTGGACATTTTCACTTAGGGGGTGTACTCACTTTTGTTGCCAGTGGTTTAGACATTAATGCTTGTGTAGTAACTGGGAGTCTGATGCGCTTCCAACCTCGATAGGTGCTCACGGTCCAGGACACAATATACAGTATGTAAAAAGGAGCAAGACCGGAGCACTCCGTAGACAAAGGTTTTAATGGTGCAGAAACAACTAACGTTTCGACGCGACTGTTTTGACTCTGAAGAAGACGCAGTCGCGTCGAAACGTTAGTTGTTTCTGCACCATTAAAACCTTTGTCTACGGAGTGCTCCGGTCTTGCTCCTTTTTACATTAATGCTTGTGTGTCGAGTTATTTTGAGGGAACAGCAAATTTGCACTGTTATATAAGCTGTACACTGCCTACTTTACGTTGTAGCAAAGTGTTATATCTTCAGACTTCTCACATGGAAAGATATAATACAAAATGTGAAGGGTGTACTCACTTTTGTTACATACTGTATGTATGTATGTATGAATGAATATATGCATACATGTACATGTACAGTGTGTCAATGAAAATTATGTTAGTATAGAACACGCTAGTATGTATGTATGTATGTATGTACAGTATGTATGTACAATGAGGTCAATAAGTATTTGATCATCCTGTGATTTTGCAAGTTCTCCTACTTAGAAAACATGGAGGGGTCTAAAATTTTCATCATAGGTGCATTTCCACCGTGACAGACAGAATCTAAAAAACAAATCAGAAATCACATTGTACGTTTTTTTTCAACAATTTATTACTGTGTCAAACGGTTCCTGCAGTTCTTCACTAGGTTTGTACACACTGCAGCATTTTGGCACACTCCTCCATACAGATCTTTTCTAGATCTGTCAGGTTTCAGGGCTGTCGCTGAGCAACACGTGGTGTTCTTGGGATGATGCTTCTCCTTCTTTCTCCTAGTTAGACTTTTGACTGATTGTTGGGTGCACAGGTGCCTTTATGAAAGCTAACGGCCTTGAACAGGTGCTACTAATTTAGACTTATGAGCAGAGTGGAGTTTGACTATTTACAAGCGGAAGAGCAGGTCTTTGCTGGTCAGAAATCTCTCTGATAAGCAAGTGATCAAATACTTATTTGACACAATAATATACAAATAAATTGTTTAAAATATCGTACAATGTGATTTCTGGATTTTTTTTAGATTCTGCCTCTCACAGTGGAAATGCACCTACGATGAAAATTTTAGACCCCTCCATGTTTTCTAAGTGGGATAACTACAAAATCACAGGGTGATCAAATGCTTATTGACCTCACTGTATGTATGTATGTATGTATGTATGTATGTATGTGCATGTACATGTACATGTACAGTATGTACATGTTTATGCTTGGTGTGTTTGTTAGGCAGGAGCCTTGACTGTGGTGTGATTAAGGTGTTGACTTGTCTTACCAGTGCTACAGACTCGTCGTCTGAGTAGTCCTCATACTCTTCAATCTCTGGCTCCTCTTCCTCCTTCTCCTCCTCCTCCTCCTCTTCTGACTCCTGTATGTCATCCTCCTCCTTGTCTTCCTCAATTAAACTAAGCCTTGATGGTACGGTAGGACAGAAGGAAGGGAGACAGGGTAAGAGAGGGCATATACACAGAGAGACAGACAGACTAATAGATAAGACAGAGAAACAGTTAGAGAGGCAGAAAACAGAGAAAGTGTATTTATGTATAGAAAAAGAGAGGGGAAAATGTGTGGGATAGTAAGAAATGATCTTTACTGTTTTTAAATAAAATCTACATTCTTTGGAGCTCTTTTGATACATGTGACCATTACTTACCTCCCATGCCTTTTTAAATAGTGGGCCTAACATGGTTGCTTTATATTTTATACACAGTATAAAGCCTCAATGAGACAGTGTTTGTGTGCCTACATATTTGTCTGTGTGTGTGTGTGTGTGTGTGTGTGTGAGAGAGAGAGAGATGAAGGTGGACAGAAACAGAGCGTATGAGTGGGTGGGTTGGAAAGCCAGAAAGTGAGAAACCCTGAGATTCCATGAAAATAGAGGTGTGTGTGTGAGAGAGAGAGAGAGAGAGAGAGAGTTGAACTGAAAGACAGAGTGTGTGTGGGTGGCAGGAGGAAGGCTGGAGAGCCAGAAAGTGAGAACCCCTGAGATTCTGGGAACACAAAGATTGTATGTGTGTGTGTGTGTGTGTGTGTGTGTGTGTGTGCATGCGCGTGAGAGAGACAGAGAAACAGAGTGACAGAGATAGAGAAACAGACAAAAAAGTGACAGAAAGAAAAACCAAAAATGACAAACTGAGAGAGAGAGAGAGAGAAAGAGAGATGAGCAAGGTGCCACAGACTTACAGATCCAGCTGAGAGGTGACGTCAGCAGATGCAGAGGAAACGCTGGGAGACGTGCGCCTCCTACTGGAGACCGTCTTGCGCTGCAGAAAACTACATGGATGAGAGAGAGGGAGGGAGAGAAAGGTGGCAGAAAGAGAAAGGAGAAAGAGAAATGAAGTGAGACAGAAAGAAATAGAGAAGAGGGGCAGAGAGAGAAAGGAGGAGAGTGGGAGTGACACAAGACAGAAAGAGTGAGAGAACAAAGAAAAAAAGGAATTTGTTAAATAAGGCAAGAACGTTATTGAAGGATAGACAGAGATGAATTAAAGCAAATGCAGTTCACACCCCTCAACTAGTATGTCATTTTGACAGTGGAATGGAAGAGTTGTTTTGTCAGAACAAAAACTAGCTTGTATTTATGTAAGACATGTATTTGTTGTATCTGTGTGTATTTATTCATGAACTGGTCATGTGTGTATCTGTGTATGTATGTATGTATGTATGTATGTATATACTGTATGTATGTATGTATGTATGTATGTATATGTACAGTATGTAAATGTTTATGTTTGGTGTGTTCGTATCTTTTATGTATGTGTGTGTGTGTTCATGTGTATATGTGTGAGTGTATGTGTGTGTGTGTCTGTGTGTGAGTGAGTGTGTGCATACCTCTCCTCAAACTCGTCCTCAGAGCCTCCATCTTGGCTGTCGGACCTGAGGGCGGTAAAGGAGGCGTGGTCTGGATCCTGCAGTTGCTCCTCCCCCCTCCTCAGCACCGTCGATGTCAGCGCAGGGGTGGGCATCTGCCCAATGCTGCTGTCACCCAGCCAGGAGCCCTCCACAGAGCTCCTCACTGACCCTGCAACACACACACACACACACACACACACACACACACACACACACACACACACACACACACACACACACATGCACTCACACATGCACACACAATACGCACACCAGAGATCAGTTTACATCAACACACACACACCAAGAAATAGAAAGAAAGAGACAGCAGATGTGAACACACATATACACAACCTCACAGAAAATTATACATATTGCCATCTCCCTATGTCCAACACCAACAGTAAGAAAAGGTAGAAAAACACAAGACAAGCAGTCTGAACTTCGCCCACACTGAGAATGTGTCTGTGCGGGGAGAGTGCATTGGTAGGTGATTGCCAGAGGGTGGCGCTGGTGTGCTGACTGTGCTGACCTGGCACGGAGGTGGGGCGGCGACGCTTGGCTCTGGGGGACTGTGCTACGCTGGCGCTTCCAGACTGCAGGGACCGCTGGTACATATGCAGGCACTGGCTCCTCAACGAGCCACCCTTCTCCTTCACATAGTCCAGCCTGGGACAGGGAGGCAGCAGGCAGGCAGACAGATAGGCAGACAGACAGGTTAGCAGGCAGACAGACAGGTAAGCAGGAAAACAGGCTGGCTAGCAGACAGACAGACGGGACAGCCGTATTTTTGGCCCACCCAATTTGTATTAACTCGGAATTTACTGCATGTTTGTGTGCCTGTTTGTTTCTGTGTGCGTGTGTGTGTGTGTGTGTGTTTTTGCACTCACAGCTGCACACGGTCCTGGTGGATGAGCTTGAAGCTGAACTCACTGAGCACTTCAAGGAAGGCCAGGTTGGGTGGTGATGCATCTTCCTCCTGGGCGTCATGCAGAGCGAAACGAATACCCTGTCTAACTCAGAGACAGACAGAGAGGACAGAGACAGGGAGACAAAGAGAGTGAGAGACAGACAAAGAATGTGACAAAGAGAGGGAGGAAGAGAGATAGGCAAAGAGACAGAGAGACAGACAGAGAGTGAAAGGGGGGGGGGCAGAGACAGATATGGGCAGATTGAGAGGCAGGCTGGGGAAAATATGTGAGTGGGTGGCAGTTGGTCAGACAAACAAATATATGCGAGTCCAGCACAGCCTGCTAGACTATGAGGGAGAAACAGACAAACAGACGGATACAAACACGGTGGCCAAATGGTAAGTCTCACATGAATATAGCTGAATTTGCACTGCAAGATGAAGGCCTAATATATATATATATATATATATATATATATATATATATATATATATATATATATATATATATATATATATATACACACACACATACACACACACACACACACCTGTATATATATATATACTGTATATATGACATAACAATGGCAGTAAACAGTTTTCCCTATTTGTGC
Organism: Setipinna tenuifilis; assembly: GCA_030347295.1. Classification (NCBI taxonomy): domain Eukaryota; kingdom Metazoa; phylum Chordata; class Actinopteri; order Clupeiformes; family Engraulidae; genus Setipinna; species Setipinna tenuifilis. Next base: position 26,113,579 of record CM059280.1, read on the forward strand.
ACTTCACCTAAGTAGAACAGAGGCATAAAATGCATTGCGATGCAAACTGGCCTGGTCAAAGGAACACTGATTGAAATGTAGGTGCACAGTTCAGTTCAGTGTAAAAACTAATAAGGGCCAACACTGAGGCAGCCAGTTGACCAATAAGATTGCTGTCTAAGACACAGACACATGTAGACACAGGCACACGGACAAACACTTGTAAAGAAAGGCCATCAAGCAGACAGATAACAGGCTTGCCAACTGCTGAGTGCTAGACAGCCGACATCAAAGGAGAAGCAGTTGGGTGTCAGGCATGCAGCAAGCCAGACAGAGGCGGGCAGAGAGGACAGAACACACAGGTCAAGTTCATACTCTGTACAAGGACAGAAAGAAACAAACACTCCGGCAGCCAGTCAATCAATAAGGCCGCTGACTGAGACACAGAGGCATGCAGACAGGCAAACAGACACATGGGAAGGCAGGATATCAAGCAGACAAACAGACCCTGTTAAGACAGACTAGCAAGCAGACACACTAACAAACCCATGAAAAAGGCTATCATGTAAACAGACAAAGACAGAGTCATGCTAAGACAGGCTATCATGCAGACAGACAGACAAAAAGACCTAAACACATCAAGGCAGGCTGTCAAACTGCAGACACAGAGGCACTTGGACAGAAAGACAGACAGACAGACAGACAGACCACTGTCGCAGTGCAATAAGAACCTCATGGATTTCAATGCTGAAAGACAGAAACCCCTGTGTACACTGCGGGTGCCTGTGAGTCAGTGGTGTGTGTGTGTGTGTGTATGTGTGTGTGTGTGTGTGTGTGTGTGTGTGTGTGTGTGTGCCTGTGTGAGTCAGAGGTGAGAAAGAGAGAGAGTGTATGTGTGTGTGTGTATGTTTGCTCAGTAAATGTGTACACACTGGTGGAGGGCGAGAAGAGGCTTGCGGATGAGGTGCAGGTTGATGCCGAAGCTCATGGCATAGAGCTTAGCCAGCTCTCTCAGCTCCCTCAGCTCCTGACGCGTCTGCTGCTCCGCTGCCAAAGACGTAAAGATCTAAGACAAGCAGGGGGAAGCACACACACACACACACATACCCTCACGCATGCAAACACACACACACACACACACACACACACACACACACACACGTACAAACATAGATCTTAAATATAGCAGTATAATCTTACGAAAGTGAACCCTTGCTTCACTCACAGTTATACATCAACTGAAAAAAACTGCAAAACTATTCATGTCTAACAATTAATGTCTTGCTATGTCCTTTATTGACTTGCTTAATTCACCACATGCACGTGAGGTCCCAAAAGGCATTTTATCACACTGCAGGTAGTCAGTATAGACCCAGCCAGCACAAACCCAGCACCAGCTGTGGCCTTGTGTTTAAGGACTGGTCCTGGGATGGGGGGGTGGGGGTGGGGGAGGGCATGGGTTGAATTTTCAGAAATGTGGGTGGTAGCTGAGGTGCCCTTGAGCAAGTTATCTAACGCCACGTTGCTCCAGGGGGACTGTCTCTCTACCTAATTCACTACAAGTTGCCCTGGGTAAGAGCGTCAGCTAAATGTAATGCAATTAGTCAGCAGCCAGGCCAATGAAAACCCTGTCTACGCAGGGATATAAAACAACATATACACAACATATATCATATAAAAGGGTATTAATTAAACAAACTATGAATTAAAACAAGTACATGAATGTGATAAAAAACTTCTCAGTATTTCTTTAAAATGTTCTAGAGACACAAAGGTATCAAGACCCACCCTTTGTTGCAGAGTATTCCATGCTGAAGGTCCACAGAAACTAAAAGCAGTTTTGCCCAGCTCAGTGCGGGCGTAAGGTACCTCCCGCAAAAATTTGCTGTTGCGGGTTTGATATGGATTTGAATATCTACCTAACATAGAGGAAATATAGAGTGGGAGCTTGCCAGTAAGGGCCTTATACATAAAAATAAATAAATGCATGTCCCTTCTTTGAGAAAGTGGAGCCCACCCAAATCTATTATACAACAAACAGTGATGAGTACTGTAGGGATCACCAGTAATGAATCGAAGAGCTGAATGATAAACAGTGTCAAGTGCTTTCAGATTAGAGAGTGATGCATGCCTGTATACCACATCGCCCTAATTAATGCAAGACAGAAATGTAGCTTCAATTATCTTTTTCCTACAGAAAACTGGGAAACAAGATTTGTATGCTCGGTAAGACTAAAGTGATCTTTAAGGACTACAAGCCTATCGATTGCCCATATCACATCACTGGAGTTACAAATTTTAACAATGTTGTCATTCAACAGCTACTAGAAGAACTGCAGCTTTCTTTATATGAAGAAGATGTAAAAAGAAACATCATATGTGTCATTTTGAGCCGACTGTTGACCTGGACCAGAAAATAACTGCCATGTAATATTTGGAAAAATATCTACTGCCATGTAATATTTTTTTAATCATAGGTCCAATGGTGTCTCTCGAAAAGGGTCGTGACTTAGGCACTCTATGGCATCGTTGTGACATGTATTACAGGTGTCATATAATCACTGTATTGCGATACCATTAGTATTAAAGTTAGTGCATGATGACATTTTAGCATTGTAAGCTACTGGGAGATTCCTATCCCTACACACTACAGTTTTTTTTTCTCTCCAAAAATACATTTTGCTAAGCAACTAGACTAGCGTCAAGTTGCTCGAGTAGGTTTCCAACTCCATGACTCAACACTGACAGTACCACTCAATTCCCTATAAAGACTAGCAAAGAGAAAATAGACCGGAACAGATCTGCACACCCACACAGTCTTACACCCTCTTACACGCTCTCTCTCTCTCACACACATACACATACACACCTGCTGTAGACTGAGACACACAGTCTTGGCACTTTCTACTGGACAGATGATCCTGGTCCTGCTCAGCATCCACTTAATGATGTCGCCGTAGTCCCTGTTGAACTGGAGCAGAGCAGATGAAGAAACATACACATGCCCACACACCCACATACACACACACACACACACGCACGCACGCATCCCCGCATGCACGCACGCACGCACGCACACACAAAGAGAGAAGTCCAATTTCCTATCAACTCTCTCCTCACTGCTATTTAAATTACTATGTATTTTTAAAGAAATCTATAGACATTTGACTATTTCTTGACAATTTGATTTTGGAATCGTTTCTGAAGGTGGAGCCTTTGAAATAGAAAACAATGCCTAAGCATTCTATTGTCTATCGTTCCCAAACTACTTCCGCTATGTTTCACATCACTGGGAATGTTAAAACGGAAACCCTATGGGAACAGCTATGGCGCTAATAATAAAGCTGTCTTGAAACGGCCAATACTCGTCATTCTTGCAGTCTGCTATTTATGCTTTCACACATATGCATGATGGCAAATACCCCAATGATACAATTCCATACCAGTCCGCCTTTTTTTTGCCCTATCGCTCTCCCTTTCTCTCTTTTCTCTCCTTTCCTGTTTTTCGCACACTTCCACTCCAATCCCCCCCGCCCCCGCCCCGCCCTCCCCCTTGGGTGCCTCCTGTGTCCGCCTCCGTCTTTCTCCTCTCCTCTCCACCTCGCCCACCTTGCCGTAGTGCTTGAAGATGTCGGAGGCGGCATGGAGCTCCAGCACGCCGCACAGGATGAGATTGCAGTAACCGGACAGCTGCTTACGTCTCAGCTGCAGGGCCTTCACCTTCCTCATCTCCTCCTCCACGTCTTCCCCCTCCTCTCCTGATACAAACACCACAAACACATCAGTAACAACCACACCAGCAACACTACCAGCCATATCTAAAGTTAGGCTTGAGATGCTGGTATTACACATTATTACAGAAATGTGTGTGTGTGTATGTGTTTGTGTGAAAGAGACAGAGACAGAGATAGAGAGAGAGAGAGAGAGAGAGAGAGAGATTTACTATTCAGTATTGTTTATCACTCTATTACTATTGTTACTTGATTACTGCTTTGACAATATTGTATTTTACATTCATGCCAATAAAGCTATTGAATTGAACTGAATTCAGAGACAGAGACAGACCATGTCAATGTGTTTATGAGTGTGCATGTGTGTGTGTGTGTGTTCCTATGTATTCCAGACCAGAGTTGTTGATGTCGTCTGTCTCGGTGAAGACGTAGTCCATCAGGAAGGAGGCTAATTCAGAGCGGAGGGCGTCACCAGGTGCCATGGCCAGTGGCCTCAGCTCAGGCCTCTCCCTCATCACGTCCGCACAGAAGACCAGCAGCACATCACACAATACCAGAAAGGCCTGCAGAGAGAGAGACCGAGACAGACAGACAGACAGAGATATATATATAGAAAAGAGAGACAGAGACCGAGACAGACAGAAAGACAAGAAGAAAAGAATGACAGAGAGACAAGAAGAAAAGAGAGAGATCGTATGGAAAGGAGACAGAGAGGAGAGAGAGAATATGAGAAGATATGGGTAGACAGAAGGAGGAAAAGGAAGAACGAGCCATGCGTCACTGACTAGACAGACTGACTGGAGTGTAGCATGTGTGCATGTGTATGATAGGGACAGAAGAACTCCCACACACTGTCCATTCCACAAGCAAGACTTAATTCACAACGTTTCGGTACCTGAACCTGTGAAGCAACCTGGCAAAGGTCTATGCCCGAAACATTGTGAATTAAATCTTGCTTGCGGAACGGACAGTGCGCGGGAGTTCTGTTTTCCTGAAGTTAGACCGTGGTCATTTCTGTTGAGCTGTGTGAAAGTCAATTTCCTTCTTGATGCATGTATATGGTGTCAGCAGTATCAGTGCATATATGTGTGTGTGTGTGTGTGGGACAAAGTGACAGGTCAATACAGTAAAACTTCACCTGGTCCCTGACTTCGGCGTGTTCAAGAGACAGGCAATTCTGACACACAGTGAAGAATGTTTTCAACTCTTTCTTCAGCCTCTTCACTGCCTCCTGATCAGCAGCACAGGGCAGAAAAAAAGAAAAAGAAAGAACTTGTTAGAGAGAGAGAGATAGAGAGAGAGAGACATACACACACGCACACACACTGCTGGAGGTACTTCTCACCCTTGCTCTGCTTGCGTCAGAAATAGATGAGTATGTAGGAGCTGAGATTTAATCATAGGCGAGAAAGAGGGAGGAAGAGAGAGAGAGGGAGACAGAGTGAAAAACAGTGAAAAAGAGAGAAACAGAGGGATGCAGAGTGATAGGGTGGGGAGGGTGCATTCACTCCTACAGCATCACAATGTTTTAACCAACTCAGCCAGACAGGGTTCTGGAAAGATCTGTTCTTTGCACCTTTCCCTCCATGTTCTTCTCATGCGGCGGCTTAACACAGCACCCCAGACAGCATGGAAAGCCATTAACCACAGCAGACAACCACTGAAGAACTGAAGAGAACTCATTGATCAGCCTAAAATAAGCATAGTCCAGTATCTTGACCCAGCCAGCCACCATTCCCTCAATAACCTCAACGGTATCAAATGACTGATTCCAACTTTGTGTTTCTGGGTCTTTCAAATAAGCACCCTAACTGAACCCACTTGTATTTAAATTGAAATTCTAAATAGGAGAGGGAAAGGAAGAGAGAAACAGAGAGAGGGACATGGAGGGTGGGAGGGACAGATAGGAAAAGAGACAGGGAGAGAGAGAATGAGAGGGAGGGAGGGATGAAAGAGAGGCAGAATAAGACAGTATGACAGAGAGGGATAAAGACAGAGACAGAGCGAGAGAGACAGAAAGAGAAAAGTCTGAAAAAGAATAAACCTTGTTTGTGGTGGGTGAGTCAGAGTCTGACATCTTCTTCCCCTCCCACAGGAGGTGGAAAGCTGAGCACGCCAAAGCATGAACCATGAGCTGAAACACAAATTATGCAGTTACATTTAGATTAGATTAGATTCAACTTTACTGCCATTATACATGTATAAATACAGGGTAACGAAATGTGGTTCAGCAATCTAATCAAAAGTGCAAGGAGCAGCAACTGTGAGTTTCATGCATATATTAGCATAAAAAAACAAAGTAACACTGTCTATGGAGCTTTCACAGGACTCTATAAACACATCTATAAAGGCTTGTAATGCATTTTTAAAATATAAAGTATTCATAACTATTTATACTTTATTCCTTCATGAGGCCCTATTCCAAATTCAAGTGACACAGTGTATTCTTGGTTATAAAGCTTTACCTGCCTAAAGAGTGGTTATTTTTTAATCATTTTTTAACTAAGCACATGAGTATTTTTATTTGAATTCACATATGTGGGAGTTTAAGATAAAAATACCTCGCTATCAAAACCCATGGACTCAATGCCAGTCTTCAACAGGGCGAAACACAGATCCAACAGCCTCCAAGAGCTGACATCCATGCTACTGTAATCATACACACACTAGGTTCAAGGTTTTTTATTTGCCATTTGTGCATTAACTAAACATCAAGGCACATTGGAATTCTTGTGCAGAGCTCTCTCACAGTCAACAGTTTAGGAAATAAAAACAATAAAAGAAAAATATAAAATACAGCCTATTTTAAAATAATAAAAAAGCATGTCGTTTTTAACAGTAAGGAAAGGTGTTCATTTGCACTCATTTGAGCCGGATGGCAGAATCAGTAGCAGGCCCTGGGCCACTTCTGAAGCAGACTAATGGACTAATACAAACCCGGAGAAGACACTATGCGTTACAACGGTTTGTTGCACAGAGTAAAACTCTAAAAAGTACTGCTGCTGATTCTTGCCATTTTACATCATTATTTCATTTAGGGATAACACAAAACAGTTTGTTGTTCACCTTGACACACACACACACACATGCGCACACACACACACACACACACACACACACACACATACCTGATGAAAACAGAGATTCTCTTGAGGGAGGTGGTAGCAGTGTACAGCTCATCTTCATCAGCAGTTCCCTATGCACACACACACACACACACACACACACACACACACACACACACACACACACACACACACACACACACACACACACACAGCTGGTCATATCTTGTTTCTCTCTCCCCCAGTCCTTGTCCCTGCAGGTTATAGGTAGCTACCCATAGGGATAGCATCTCCCTACCACAGGCAGGCCAGACTGCAGAGACACATGGGCTCAGGTACTCGACCACAAGCCACATTCAGCAAGCCAAGACAGACAGACAGACAGACAGACAGTCAGACAGACAGGTGGGCAGGCAGGTAGAGGAAACAAAATGAGAGAGGAAATGCAGCATTCCCAAGATCATGTATCAGTTTAGAGCGTCAAAGTGAAATAACAAAGAGGCCGCACACAGATTATTTTATTTGCAATTATGTGCCAAGTGTAATAGGGTCAAATGAATATGGAAGACACTAAGGTGTTTAAAAAGCACAGGACTGAAAAGCAGACAGCTGAGACAAAGCATGAAAGAAAACAATAAATGTGTTTGTGTGTGCAAACTATAATACACAGTAACAAAATAATATACATTCTATACAGCCTGTATCTCATTGATGGTTCTTTGTGTGTATGTGGAGAGAGTATAGGACTGTGTGTGTGTGTGTACACACCTGCAGCAGGTCTTTATGCACGGCGGTGAAGCGCTCCACCTGTGTGTCCACCATCTGGCCGAAGGCCCTCTGGGCACGGCTGGAGAAGGTGTAGCGCTCGCTGCACAGGGCAATGGACAGGCGGGCACACTCCGTCAACACACTCTCGTCCGTGTGCTTCTCCACGATCTCACACACCAGACACAGCAGCCGGTCCAGACTCTGACACACACACATACACACACACACACACACACACACACACACACACACACAACGAGGTGGGGAAAAAGAAAGTCAGACCAAAGGGGGAAAAGGAGAGAAAGGACGGACACAACATTTGAAAAACTTTGACAGATACCTCAGGACAACAGAGTTTATTTATTAATTTTGTTGCTACTTGCAGCTATATTGATTCATCTATAATAATTATATGTTTTTAAATCTTTTCTTATATTCTGTATACATTCACCTTGACTCTCATTTTCCCTACACTGACCTTAGTTTAGTCCTTTTACGCGTTAACGTTGTGTCATTATGCTTATTTAATCGTTGTTTTATCTTTAATTTCTTATGCTTTCCCCTCAGCCCAGAGGTGATGAGGTGTGCCTCTAACCTTCGTCATGTTACTGCTGTAGGCATCAAGGTCAAAGGACAGCGGAGCTCTCAGCAGATACTTCACTTTCCCCACATCTGCTGAGTACTGGAAATGTGTGTATGCATTATATTATGCAGATGTAGCATCTATAAGAGAGTGTGTGTGTGTGTGTGTGTGTGTGTAAGTGGGAACAGAACGCACAGTAAGGGTCACACCCATCCCCACCATTATTAGTCTTATATAATGGCAATATTTTTCTAACAACTGTAAGAAGAAAGTGTTTATTTCTGTGTGAAAGAGAGATAAAGAGCCAACCTTTGCCAGAAGCTGTGGAAGAACAGGTATGAAATGAGCGGTAATTCGTCTTCGGTCTTGGGTTTGAATCTTCTTTTCTTTCATACTGAGGTTCTATGACACACAAACAAACCCACCCACACCCACACACATTCAAGAAAAGCATGTTGTGCTAACCTATTATTCTTTATTGTTAATTTACAATAAAGAATTTGCATAATTTATTTGTGTTTACTAGCTACATCCTACATCCTTTACTTTACAACAGACAAGTGGCGAGGGTTTAATACTCAAATGTGACACCTCATGATTTTCACAGATTTTGACTAGTTTCAATGCAGAGCATGCAGCTCTTTCGTGCTTTTCTCTCTGCACCTTTTGCTTTTCTTCTACCTCTCTCTTGGATTGTCTTATTGTTTGTCTCTCTGCTTTTCTCTCTCGTTTCTTTCTCACTCTTTTTCTTCCTGAACACTGATTCTGCTTTTCTCCCCCCCTGCCTTTCCCTCTCTCACCTTTTTCCCCTGAGTCCTTCGCTCAGGCGGGGTAGCCTCCGATGCCTGTCTGACGGCCCCCATCATAAGCTCAATCAGTGCAGTCTCCTCATCGTCACCCAGGACTGGATCACACACACACACACAGACACACAGACACACAGACATTACATCACAGTGCTACACTACAATGGATTGTGGACACATTCTGATTACTGAGGGAGAAAAGAGCAAGAAATTATTATCTAAATTGAATAATCTTAAATACAGACATCCACAGAGATAGTGGTAAACTGATCAATTACTATGCCTGATTCTATGGACTGGACTGGATTTTTTTAAAATGTCTTTTTCTTCTCATTCACTGGCCCTCCCTACCACAATTAAATCCATGTAAAAATCAAAGTTCATTAAATTCTCTTTGCAGTAAGGTCATAGTTTATGGTTGTGCAAGCAATGGTGTGACTACCATAAACAGAGGAAATACAGTTGTTTAAAAGCGGTTGTGGGGAGAGCGGGTGGTACTTTGGACAGCGGCCTGGTCTGCAGTGCTGCTGCTGTCTTACCCTGGTCATCTTCCCCATCCCTCAGCAGCAGGGACGTCATGGTCTCCCAGTCCCTTAGCTCTGCCCCCGCCACATCCCACAGGCTGTCCACCAGATACTCCCCTCGACCATGATACTGCAGGACAGGAAGGGGGGGGGGGGCAGTTAGAGAAGGAGTGAGAAAAAGAACAATAGAATGATTAATGGGGGGGAGGCAATGGAGAGAGGAAAGGGATGAGGGAAATAAAAAAAAGACAAATGAGACATAACAGACATAAATTGAAATGAAGTTAGGGTGAGTCATTGGATTGCCAAGCAAATCAATAATGTCCTGTTCTTGTTATCACTTCTACATTCTATAACTCAATATTCCAATCCAATTATCCAATAACTGCAATAACTCAACGCCTCGTGGGATTGTCCATCTCAGGGCATCCTGTCTGGGACTGACTATGGACCCTGGTTTCTCAGGGGGATTTAACATGAGCCACATCGTTCTGCTTCCTACTGCAAGAAGAAAGACAGAGACCAATAGAAAAGTGGCAATTTACCCTTCGCACCTCTGTGTCTAAAGGTGTCAAGGTCTAGTCCACACTAGGCTCTGCTGCATTGTGTGCCTTGCAAGTATGCATTGTAACGATTCTATATGAATAACAAACCCAATTAAACTGAACTGTAGAGGAAGACCCACTCCAGGCTCACATGCATTGTGTTCAGTCACCGATGATTCAAAGAGAGAAAGAGAGTGTGTGTGTGTGTGTGTGTGTTACGTTACCTTGCTGTGAATGAAGAAGTTTATGAGTAGGTTGAAAAAAGTCGTGTTGCGCTTGGCATTTCCAATTTTCTTCACAATCTGATTCACCTCTGTGCAGAGTCTGAACACACACACAGACAAAAAATGTATTTGCAGGCACTCGCACATATGCGCACACCCACTCCCGCCCACACGTAGAAGAGAAACCCTATCTTCATACAGTTACATTACAATAAATTATTTAGCCCATCTGCACAAAACAGTTGTGTACGTAGGCAGTAATAATTAAGGCAGTACTAATGCAAATTCTTTGTCTTGCGACAAAGAATGAGAGGGCAAGATTGTAGCTAACTCACTACACATCTAGTTTCTGAAAAAAAAAAAAAAAAAAAAAAACACATCAGGGTGTGGTCCATGCTAGATTTGTATACAAGTGTGGACAGAGCAGGGGCTTACATGCAGTAGAGGGGGCTACATTTATATATGACAGAGAAAGGTGACCTCATATGTAGTAGGGAAGCTGAGATTACATGTGCTATGGAAGCTAAGATTGTGGACCATGGAGGAAAGGGAATAGGATGTGCAATAAATGTGCAATAAAAAGCTGGCATTCCAGGCAGTAAAGGGCTGAGCTTATGTGCTGTGCTTATGTGCATGCGGTAGAGGAATCTGTGCTCAAGGAAGCCCATTCCAGCCCATATCCATTTGACGAAGCTATGCTACATAAAGATATAACTACATGTGGTAGAGATAGCTATGGTAAATAAAGCAAAGCTTACATGTGGTAGAGTACGGGTCGACAACCTTTTTAACATGTTGTGCCAATAAGAAATTATCTTGTTGGTTTGCGTGCCAATCAACAGGCCAATTGTTTATAACTACGCATAATTATGGTGCCGCGTTTCCAACATGAAAATATGTCGAATCCATTCTGGCTATGCAAAGCAACGCTTTAGGAACAGGTTGATCTCATTTAAAAATATCTAAATTAACGGAATCATTCCAAACTAATTATTCTAAATTTCATACATGAAAATGTGCGCTACAGGCATAATAGGAAGTGCAATGACTCACTTTGGGTTTGTGCAAATTATAATAATAAACTGTATTTATATCAAAATTCATAGAAGATGTAGCTTAAAATGCTTCAACAGTCTGGCAAGAAAAACACAAGACAGCATTTGTTGCAGCTTGGAAGCACTGACAAAGTTCATTTGGATGCTGTTGAGAGTTCCTGCTTGTGACCATAGGGGCGACAGAGGTGAGGAAAAACTCCCTGTTCTGCAGTTGAACTATTTAAGTATAGGAAAAAACCTCAGACAGAACCTTGGCCCCTACGGGAGCCTATCTGCCGGCGCTGGGATCGACGTCTGGGTGTCTGTGAATAGAACAGTTTGTGTGACTGTTGTCGGACTGTCCGTTGAGTAGAGCAGTTTGTGTGACTGTTGTCGGACTGTCCATTGAGTAGAGCAGTTTATGTGACTGTTGTCGGACTGTCCGTTGAGTAGAGCAGTTTATGTAATTGTTGTCAGTCTGTCTGTTTGGGAGCAGTACGCGATGTGACTGTCTGTTTGTGGGGGGTGGGTCTTTCAGTAGAGTCGTTAAGTAAATGCGAGGTTGAACAGGTAGGTCTTTAGCTGCCGTTTGAAGGCGTCAATAGACTCGGCTTCTGTAATGCGTCGTGGTAGGGCTATGCTAAGGATTACATGTTATAAAGCAAGCTACGCTAAGTGAAGCTGGGCTTACATGTTGTAAAGGAAGCTGTGCTAGTTAAAGTGGCGCTTACGTGTGGCAAAGGATGCTATGCTAAAGGAATGTGGGCTTACGTGTGGTACAGATAGCTATGCTAAATAAAGCGAAGCTTACAGGTGGTAGAGGAAGCTACCGGCCGCGGCCGCCCGGCCCCTGTGTGTGGCATACACCATGGAGTACACCTTGGCATCCTCCTCATCTGACAGACGGTCTTCAGTGTTCCTATGGCAACACACACACACACACACACACACATATGCCTGAGATCTAATGTTGAATACAATTTAATACAGAAATCAGTCATCCATACAGCATCCAGTGTGAGCGAGGAAAACCCTTGAAGAGGTAGGCTTCTGACATTTCAATGACCTTCAGGAAAATTCAGTACCTATGTGTTCACCTCACCTCATGCATGCACCAAGCACACACACACTCAAACTCAGACACATACACACACACACACACTCACTCACTGATTAATGAGAAGGAGTAACTTGACCGCCTCTACCGCAACCTCTGGGTCTTTGTCCAATGCCATGTTCAGCATTCTTTCCTGCAGACAGACAAACAGACAGACAGACAGACACACACACACACACACACACAGACACGCACGCACACTCATACACACGTACACACACGTACACACAACTTGTGAGATCAACCCAGAGGCAGTACGATGATGAGAGAGGGCAGTGTTAGGCCGTGGGGACACTATGGAGGTGGAGGTTACCTTGAATCTGCTGGTGAAAAGCTCCAGGCGGCTGATAAAGTCCTTCTCCCTGTAGAGGCCCTGCAGAGCCTTCACGGAGCGCAGACGCACCATGGGTTGCTGCGGGACACAGTGATACTTGCTATATTGCTTTTCACCATTCGTGGGTCCCACTATATTCCAGAATTTTTTCATTAATGTCTGCATACCATGTCACTATGCATGCTAAAGAAAAGTTCATCAGAACATTATTAGAACTTGTGATACCTACACTATAACATATAAATATTGATTAGGATGCAGTAATAATTAAATAATACATATAGCAAATGTATTAAAACAGTGTGTGGGAGGTGTAATTTCACGCTTAAACTATGAAATAAAATGTTTTCTATATGGTCTAACTATGTTGCAGATTTTTACTTATCACAGGAAGTTCTAGAACGCAACTACTGCGATAGATGGGGGATTACTGTACATCCACAAAACCAGATTTATTGACATTTTGTGAATTTGGCTTAATATTTTCTTGATGTAAAAATAACGCAGGAGCAGTGGGTTTAAAGGCTTAAAATAATAAGAGCTTCGGTTGAATACTGATCTGTTCTTACACGTACTGTGCCTCATGAAGACCCACTTGACCAAAATGTTCTTCTATTAAAAAACTGAAAAAAAAAAAAAAAATAATAATAATAATAAAAAAAGATCCCCCCACCAGTGAATACTGTTCCTCTGTTCATTCTCCTACATGAACACCTGAGAGTGTGTGTGTCTATTTGCAGACAATGGTGCTTTGGTACACAGGACTCTGCTAATGACATTCTTATAGATCAATACATCTAGATCTTCTAGATCAATACATCTATTTACTTAAAGCCTGTGTAGAAAATAATCCCCAGGCAACCTATGACATCAGGAAGTTGGGATGGATCAATTGCAACCTTCCCTTTGAAACACACACCAGCAAGAGGAGCAATGACACCTCGGACACCTTAGTCCTGTTGATCACACCACCAATGATTATTGGCAAAGAACTCGGTTTCCTATGGAAGTACTGCATCATAATCTTTGGTGATTAATCAATTCACTTGGCCATTATACACTCATGTGGGAGAAGTAGAGCAAAGGACACACAGGAGATATGGGGCAAAAGATGAGAATAAAAAAACATCTTCCATCAGAACAATCCCTCCCACCTCATAACACGAGATATTACAGAAGAATAATAATCATATACAACGTAAGGAAGTAAAAGTCAAAAAGGGATACACATTCCCTTTCAAATCAAGACTGCAGAAGGTGACAGAAACAAACGCCAAAATATAATGAAAAACAGACATAAACAAAGTGAATGTGGCAGCAGCTTCTTAAGTCTGTAGACTAAATGGTACTTTATCTAAACTGTAATCTTACAGTTTTTTCTGAATGCTTAAACGCTTATAGTGATTGTTGTAGCACAATTTCTGAAACTACTAATTCTTATAGCAAAACCCCTCACTGAGTTCGCAAAACTAATAGCACAAACTCTGCTTTGCAATCCGTTTGTAATTTTGTAACACACACTTCCACTGCACAGCACTCTTTTTGCAAAACTGTAAACACAACTCACTGCTTTACACACAACTTGCAAATAATCAACACACTCTTAGCAAAACTATACACAATCATGGCTATTATTTAAACTATTTTGCCAACTTTCTGGCCACACTGTCACATGTGAAAACTCTTTTATATAAATAATTTACTTTGCAATCAGCCTGAACACTAGCAATACAGTAAGCCACAGGTAAGCTTTTGAGGTGGAGTACAATGTTGGAATAAAGAAGACTGAGAGTTAGAGAGAAGCATGAGGATGTGGAGGTGAAAAAGCAAGAGGGAGAGGACGACGAGGACAAGGAGGTGGTTAGAGGATGAGGAGGTGACAAAGTAAGAGGAGGATGAGGTAGGGAAGAGGAAGGGGAAGGAAGAAGAGTAAGAAAAGTAAGAAATAGAATTTTGGATGACATCAGAACTACTTTAGTGGACAGTGGAATGACCCTGAGGGAAGCTGGCCAACGGGTTCAGCCTAACCTGAGCCGCTACAGTGTAGCAAGCATCATATAAGGTATAAGGCTACAGTATCACTGGTACTGAATCCGGACGTGCATACTCTAGGGCTGTGCATGGGCCTGCTGTGCTGCATTTGTTTTGTCTTTTCCAGAGAGTGATGGAGCTAAAGGCAGATGCCATAGGTCATGAGCTGATTCTTGTGGATGAGGCAGGTTTCAGCCTCACTATAACGAGGAACATTGTCGGACACTGTGCCATAATCAATGTCGGACAACAATTCTAGCATGCAGTTAGAAGTCAAAATGGTGTTGTTCTCTGCCTTGCGCTAGAAGGTCTATGACTATCATCCAAATCAATGCATGGCCCTTCTACAGGCAATGGAGGAGGCATACAGAGATATTGTAGTAAAGGGGGAAAAAATGTCACCCCACCTGGATTTGAACCCAGGCCTCCAGGGTATCAAACATGCACTTTGACCACAACACCACAGAGCCAGGTTTGTTGGTATGGAAGTCAAAGCATACACACAACCCTAGTGATGGCACACCATCACAGACATTGACTAGGCTTCATGTCAGGCCTTGATACTGCACTGCAAGGAGATATTTTTTGTCAGT
>CM059280.1:26131412-26278912 GCA_030347295.1 Setipinna tenuifilis
AATAAATTGGCATTTAGTTGCCTTCTGCCTTTCCTGGAACTGTGTCTAAAGTGTGAACAGGGACTCACACGCAAACTAAGAAGCACATCATTGGCATGTTGACAAGGGGCACTAGTAGGGCTGGGCAATATGGCAAAAAAAAAAAGATCACAATATATTTTCTCATACTGTCCGATATGGATTTTTATTACAATGTCTCTGAAAGCTCAGCCTACCATATCTCACATACCTTTTTTTGCTCCATGTCACTTTGGCCATAACCAAACTGTCACCACACAACTGACATTGTATAACTTTTTTGTCAACAATAACACCTTCAGGAAATAACTTCAAGTCATCTCCGATTAAATATGGCGAAGGACCTCAATTTTATCCCGATCAGCGATCACGACTGATTAATCACGCAGCCCTAACTCACAGTGTGTGCCAGTAGTGTGTCTGAGTGGCAGGGACAGGAAGTGACTCACCGATGAAGGTGCTGGTGTGCCTGAAGGCGCGCACCTGTGAATCCGCCAGCACGGTGAGCAGCTGCACCACGTTGCTGAACAGGAAGCTGTCGTAGAGCAGGCTGTGCTGGCAGCACCGCACCAGCTGGGCCACAAACTCACACAGACTCTCGCGGAAGCGCCGCCACTCGGGACCCACCAAGGACAGAGGATAACCCGGAGACTCCTGGAGACAGAAGAGAGGAGGGGAGAAGAGGAGATGGAAGACAGGAGGAGAGGAGAGGAGAGGAGACAGAGGAACGGAGGTGAGGAGAGGAGAGGACAGGAGGATAGTAGGGGAGGAGAGGAGAGGACGAGAAGAAGAGAGGAAAGAAGGGGAGGGGAAGACAGGAGAGGAGAGGAGACGGAGGAGAGGAGGGAGGAGAGAGAAGGTAGAAGGGATGGGCAAAGAGGAAGGAGGAAAGGATGAAGAAATAAGTGTAGGTGTGGGTGTATGCGTGTGCGTGTGTGCGTGTGTGTGTATGGTAGAGATAAGGGAGACACAAACAGGAAGATAGAGTTACATTTAGTACACTTAATGATCCATGTGATATTTTGCATCAGACACACTCCCTATACTCCCTAATCATGTAAAAGTCAACTCAACACAAAGCATGTGCATCCAAGAAAAGAAACCTTTGGGCAGTAGATGGAAGAGTCAGCCAGTGTGAAATATAGAGTCCACACACACATTAGATGACTTCCCTACACTTTACTAATGTTCTTGGCCCTCGTCAGACAATTTTATATCCCCTAGTCATGCCTAAAGAATTTCAAACTCCTTTCAAATTTGATGGAGACCAAGGGGAGAGGCCACAGAAACAGAAAGAGACACAGAGAGGTGGAGGGGGAAAGGATATGAGGAGTGAAATAGAGAGCAGGGAGAGTGGGGGTGGATCATAGTGAAGGTCCCTGGAGATTTAGGAAACACACTGAGCCACCCACAGACTCGGATATGACAGTGAGAGAAGGATTACGACAGCTACTACAACACAGACACTGGCTTGGACACACCATCTGGATACAACACTTACCTCATTGAACTCCTGGGTCAGCTGACAGATAATATCAGTCTTCTCCATGCTAGACAGCATCTCCTTGCTCACTGTGCCTATGGGTCAAAAAGGAAGTGATGACGTACATATTTCAATTCAACTTTAGTTCTGCCAATCCCTGATATCTGACCACATTGCAAAATGTGTAAGAAGAAATTTAAACAGTAGGTATACATATATATAATTATTTGTGTGTGTCCACTTTGTTGTTTACACGGAGCAGGGTAGAATTTTTTTTTTAAGTGTTGCCGCTTCTGTTTGTCATTTCACTTAAGCTGGGGGTTCCTACTACCATAACAAGGATAAGCAGCACCCGGTGCCGATCAATGCGTCTTAAAGGCGAGTCAAAAAGCCATTCGCTTGACCTCTGACCTCAATTATCACCACAACTGAGCACAACAGGCTCTCAGTCACCCGCCCTGCGCTGCTTTGACCCCCTCACCTTTGCACCCGGAGCACTGCACCAGGAAGTTGATGAGCTCCAGAAGTCCCTCCTCCTGGTCTTTCTTGTAGCTCTCAAGCCACTCCGAGACCACCGTCTGTGAACCGACAGCCAATCAGAAAGCCAGCTGTAGAGGCACACACACTTACCGACACAGCACTGAGGGAGGTGAACTGAGGTCAGGGACTTTCATTTTAGCCAACCCACCCCACCCCTGACAGCAGTCCCTCGTCTATGCTGTTTAGGTTTTCAACCATCCATCTCCTTGTCATGACTCCTTCCATCAAATGAATGATGGGCTTCCCTTGTCTGTCAGCCCTCATCTCTTATGTGGCTGTGTCCCAGACTAGACTCCCATCATCCCACCCCACCCCCACCCCACATTTCACCACCGTAGCAAAAGGACAAAAAGAAACTCCACCATGCAGTTGCTAATGAATTAAACAAAGAAACTACATCTGGATCTGAAATGCTTTGAATGCAGTCCTTATGCTCTTTCCAACACTATCTCTCTTCTCTTTAATGCCTCCTTTTACTTTTCTCTACCACTTTCTTCTACTGCTCTTATCTCTGTGTGCGTTTTCTCTCTCTCCCTCCCTTTCTCTCTCCTTTCTTCCCTTGCTCCCTTACCACCAGAGCACTGCGGCCAGACTTGACGGCCTCGTACAGGCTCCCATCAGTGATGTGCTCTTTTCCTCTCTGGCCCTCTCCCTTCTCCCCCCGCTTCTGCTGCCGTGTGGGGCGTCTGCTGGGCCCCTTCTGCACAGGGGAGGGAGTGCTAGCCGGGGGCGTTGGACTCGAGCTTGACTGCTCTGACACGTTTCGTCTGGGCCTCTTGTGTGGCTGGGGAATTGGGGTGGGGTAGAGAAATGAAAATGTAAAAACACAAACATAACATCCTGCGTTAACATACTATAGCCTAGATAATGGGAATTTCTGAACATGGAAGGATGTGTATATGCCCGTCTGTGTTTGTGCGTGTGTGTGTGTGTGTGTGTGTGTGCGCGTGTGTGTGTGTGTGTATGCAGACCAATGTTCCATTGGGCACTGTCGGTTTCAGCCTCTTCTTGGAATTCATTTGTACTTCAAAGTCACTTCCAGACTCAGACACGTCCTCTGAGTACTCCTCCTCTGAACTGCATTGCAACAAAAAAAACAAAGGAGAGAAACGTTGCCTTCGGTCATGCCAGTATGTTCTTTGTTAAATCGTCACTGATTATGTATTTGACAGATATGATATTAACAGCTTCATGCAGATTCTTACCTTTCAAGGAAGGACTCTGGCAACTGCTCGGAGTCCATAGTAAACGGATAAATTTCTCAGCTGACTAAGCGCAAATAAACTGAAATGAAAGCGTTGATTTTCAGTTAGCAATGTTCAGTGGTGTCGAAGGAACTCTGACATTGGGAGCATTGGGGGATGGGGTACCAAATTTGCTGTGTTAATGAGGGTAGATGCTTTTTGGGACAGTTACTGATGCACTACTGATGGTGTAAAGGCAAATCTACTGTTGCAGATCAATAGACATTTAAAACAAAATGAATGTGTCAATAACTATTTAATCTTCAATGACAAGAATGAATACCAACAACTATGCAGTGAAATAAAAGGACTTTAAAAATGCCTAGTTTAAAACCATTCAAATGTGTGTAAGGTAAACAACTGTTTGTGCAAGATGCTTTAACATCAGATCACTGATGTTCCAAAAGACGACTGGCAGGCTTATGAATGACTGATTTGGGAAGTCAAAAAGGAAAAAAAATCTTCAAGGTATCTCATTAAATGTCCATCACACGCCTTAGGTAAAGAAAAGTAGCCGTAGCTGTGTGGCCGTAACGCTTTGGCTCATAGTCGGTAGCCAAATTGTATATTTATTGCGTGCTACGTTACCTCAAATAAAAACAATCAGGACAGTTGCATAGCCGTGATAGCTAGCTGACAGTTGTCTTGAACACTAGCAGGACAGACAGAGCTATGTTGTAAGTTTACAGTTGGGCGCTCTTTGTGGAAGTGACCATTCACACTTACGCTAAAATTGTTGAGGAGAAACGCGTTCTTACCATGCAGTCCACGGTTCTAACAAGACAGGAAAATAAACTCCGGAAACTTAACCTTATTTGGTCTTCATCGCCACTGCAGGACTTACTTTAATTGTACGAATTAGCAGCAATGCAGCTACCGGTATGTGTTTGGGGCGGGGGTGATGCGGTGACCGTCAAATAGATAGTTTGAACTTCTGAGTGGATGACATCCCTTGGATTGACGCCCTTGGCAATGCTGCTCATAGGTGGTGAGTTTGCAAAGCACACAATTCGCAGTTGGCTACACTTAAGTTACTGTTAGCAGTTATGGTCACATTAACTCGCCATCTGCGTTTACCTGTACCTGACATTACCCAAACACATGATTGAAAGGCAGCTGTAACATCATCAGGCTGCTGTTAAGCACTAAGATATTCAATTTACCGACAAAATGCCATTGCCTTTATATTTATGCTGCCTAACGTGGGGCAGGCAGAACCTCTTGTAACATTAACGTATTTAACAACAAATAACTAAACGGTTTAGTTATTAGCTTGCTAAGTGATAGTTACCTCAGGAAATGCTTGGAAAGGTGTTAGCTACGCCCTTTGTCCAATGTAAATATGAGTTTCTTGTCAGATAAATTGTCTTGACCATAAAGTTACAATAAATAATATTCTATGATATGTGTGCTAGGTCTTACCTTTTGTACGGCTTGCCTTACTTGTATTTACACAGCAGATGTTAGTAATTGTTCCCTCTGAGGCAGGCAGATTTTTCTTTTGAGACAAACGATCGTCACCCTCTCAGATTTTCCAGATTCTTCTGTTTACCTCAGGCCACTAAGAGCGGGAAAATTCTTGCGTTTCATGCTGATTGGCTATTGACTTATTATTTCCCTTAACAACGGTTTCTTATTGGTTATACTTATTGGTTACACTTCGTGACCGTTTAAAAATATTCTGCAAAGCTACCTTTGTTTAATTGCACATAAATAAATAGTCTGAAAACAGGACAACAGTTAAACATTTACCTGCTAGCCCACATGAACCACATCACACATTACCTTTACAGTTTTTATTAGTTTGTTTTTTCTTTCCAACTGCACCTATAGAGTTATGTTCTTACCTAAAAATACACTACATCAAAATTAGAATAAGCTAAGTTTTGGATCTGCATTCTGCACACCCACCCACACAAGCAGAGAGAGAGGAAGAGTGTGTGTGTTACTCATCCGTGGCCCTTAGAATAGATCAATAATAGTGTGCATTTCAATCGAGGCGAGGGTCAGCTGGTGAATGTAATTTGTTACACACAAACACACACACACACACACATTTAATTTTAAGGTGGGTTTTTGTTACTACTTTGCGCCTTTATTGTGCTATCAAGAAGCTTGAAAGAAAAGAGAAAAGAGGTCAAAAAGTTTTGAGAACCCCGTTTTGTGTCCAGTGGAAGTCTGTCAAATCTTGTCTTATATTTTCATATATTTTGGGCAAAATAAATTCAGGCTATGTATGCTAGTAGGTGTCCAACGCAGTCTACAAATGCAAATAAAACCATGAATAATTCTTCAAAAGGTAATCACACGGTCAGTATAATTTTTAACGCAATTCCTCACAACATTAAACATTATTGTAACAACACTGATATTGTTTCATTTATTTTGAGGTATGCATTCCAAACAAAAACAAAAAAAACATTGATGTTGTACTAAGGGTGAAAATAAATTCTCTGGTAGATTAGATATCCTGCGGGGGCATTGCCTAATTATACACGGAGAGCCAAATTGCCGCTCTACCCATTTAGGATGGGCTATCCTATCACATATGCGCCCCCACCCCGTCTCGTCTCCTCGCTCCCCCAACCCCCTCCACACCTCACCCTTGTCTCCATCGGTCCTGTGGCTGCGAGTCTCATTGTTCTGACACAGATCGAAAAGCAAGCGATGACTGCTGACGGCTTGTGCTGCTGAAGTCCGTCTCATTCACTCACGGCACAGGACAAAGAAAAAGACTTATCAGCAGCGGCTTTTGGAGTTCCCATTTCAATGTCAGTTTCGCGGATTTTTTTTCCCTCTTTGTCGATATGTGGTGTATTTGTTAGGCTTCGTAATGAAACGGACAGTAATTTAATTTCTTAAACCAAATGGAAGGTCTAACGTTAGCCCATTATATTGGATAATACCTTGTTGCTGCGTTAAAACAACTAACGTTAGTCTATGCTCCGTTTCCTGGTCGGACATACAGTGAAGCTTTTTATTTTGTCCTGAATTATATCCGTCTTGCATTCAACATAATTCAACCGCATAGGGGCGTGGGTGTAGTCACTGGACATCATTAAACGTGAAGAAGCCAAGATGGTTCATCGGTTTTCACCTGACCGATGTTCGCCGGTGGCAATGTGTGTGCTGACTGTCCTGGCATGGAATTGGTGTTCAGCCATGGCGGGTCGGAGTTGCACCGACACACGACAGGTGTACGGAGAGAAGGGTTACAGCCTCAGCACTGCCCCGCTGACACAGATCTCTGGTAAGAGTGAAGCCAAAAATCGGAGTAAATTCTCAGATAGTTGCAAATATGTAACAGCTTGACAAAGCTTAACACGTTTGTAATATTGAGTCTCTTGTGCAATTTTAAGTTTTCGTAATGTTGGGCTACGTTTTATCGGGTAGTTTAAAAGTGTGTGCTGAATTACAGTAAAGGATTTTAAGAAGTTCAGACGCCTTTGTGCTATTGCGAGCAGGCACGTCACATAATGGATAGCTAACTATTAACCGGCGTTCATTCATTCTAATAACGGGCAATGAGCCGCCTCACCCATAACAATTAGCTCTGCCCACCAGCGCAGAAGCGCAGCGATGTTTTAGTGAATCAGTTTCGCCTTTTTTACATTTTTATATTCGTGTATGTAAAAAACTTATTATAAGACAGGGTCTAGGTTTAAGACAGACAGTGGTAATTTAACCACATGTGCGTGGGTGTTGTGTGGTCTGAGCGTGTCACGGGTACGGCGAGGATAACAGACAATAATGTGGTCGGTGTTTAGGCTTGACTGTATATTGAAGTGTCTATGGTAAACCTAAAACCATGTGGTGTAATAATGTTTTTTATAAAATTCAGCAAACCACTCATAGCACAACTGTGTGTGTGTGCGAGCGTGCGTGCTTGTGTGCGTGTTTCTTGGTATATCTGAGTCTTGGCTTGGTGTCCCGTGGGCCAGGGGAGCAGATGGCTCAGAGAGAGAGAGAGAATGATAAGCGAGAGAAAGGAATGATGATGAGAGAGAGAGCGTGTGTGTGTGTGTGTGAGAGAGAGAGAGTTTATAGGTGGTAAAGAGGGATAAGGATGACCAAACAAAAGGAGGAAAAGAACAGAATTCCAACCAGTATATCTTTCAGTCATGGTTAGGCTGCCGGCACGGGTTGGTCTAATTTTGTAATATCCTCTTAGCCAAAACATTGTCATAGAACAATTATGTAGTCCCATTGTCTTTCATAAGAGAATATTGCCTGCACAAAAAAGACAAAATGGTCTCAATTCACAGAATGCTGGCATGTTGTCATTTTTCGTGGCCTGGATTGACTCCAGCATAATTATTCTGCTTAAACCACAACATGAGTGAACAGCCCAGGTCTGCTCAGACTAATTGTCCCTCATATTGATGTCCTTGTGGTGCAATTTTCCCAGAGGTTTGCACGGCTGGGTGTTTAAAATCACTGATTGAAACGAACCAGAGATTTTGATCAAGCAGCTGTTCCAGAGGCCCTTGGTGGTAGTGCCAGTACTAATATTGCCGTATGTCACCCAGTTGAGTGGAGGACAATGTGTTTAAACATCTGCTCAGGCCCACTGGTTAATTGAGTACAGTTGGGGAGCCTGTTTTGGGGAATTTGGGGAATGCTGAGCTGCTGCTGTTTTTAATTTGCAATGACAAAGTCACACAGACAGACACTGCCACCACTACACCTGAATAAAGTTTGTTTCATGAAATGTTTTGAAACACGGTTTACAGAGTCCCACCACATGCAAAGTGAAACACTGAAAGCACTCGAGACCTAGACTTACCTATTTTGTCATGTTCCACGTAGTTTCCAATGAATACGTGAGGGTGTTTTAGCAGAAATTCATTTTTGTTTTACTTTAATTTGTAGGTTTTGTCTGCATGGTTATTATTTTGTAGATGTCCTGGTATTTAACCCACATGTTTGCCATGCTTCAGGAGACATATAATTACATGCGCCATGTCTATTTCTGGTCTACCTCAATGATGAACAAACAGGTCTCACTGCTTCCCTTTTCTACTTAGCTTGACAGTTTTGTGATTGGCTAGCCTCTGACCCATCTCTGTGCTTTTTGATTGGCTCAGGTGAACACCTGAAGCTCTGCCCTCAGGACTACACCTGCTGCTCTAGCCTAATGGAGGAAACGCTGGCGCAGCAGAGTGAGAGTGACTTCCTGTCTGCCATCGAGGACAGCAGTCAGTTCATCCTCACCTCTCTCGTTCAGAGGCATCGCAAGTTTGATGGTAAGGAAAGCTCCGTTGAAAAAAGCATAGCTCATACCAGCCTCACAGTTAGGCCTCAGTCATTGGTTGCCCGTCACTAAATCCTTGACGGACTGGCTTGACAAACTTAGATCACCAGTCATCAGACCTGTGACATCAAGCTGTTATTAAACAAAAAGGTCATGATAGAGGTATGTTGATTAAGAGCCTAACACAATATCCTGAAAACCCTTCTCTTCCGAGAGCACCTCCTGTCCTAACAACGCTAATCTACCTGCACCTACGTGCACTGCTCAACCTGTTCTTGCAATTACTCTGTCATCTCATATGTAATAATATCTTATTGAGGTGTTTGAAGTTGGTTGACAGGCTATTCTTCAAATAGTAAAGCTTGGTTCAACCTGTCTCCTGCTGTGGTATGTTTTCTCTCCCCAGATTTTTTCAGAGAGCTTACTGATGTCGCAGAGAAGTCCATGAATCAGATGTTTACCACAACGTATGGTCGCCTCTACACTCAAAACTCACATGTCTTCCTGAACCTGTTTATTGAACTCCGTCGCTACTACTCTGGTAAGTACAGGGCTAACTACCTCACTGTGTATCACAGGTCAACTCTTAAAGGTGGTACTGCATTGTTTTTTTTTTTCATTAATGTTGCGGTAGTCTTTGGTAATAACAAATCCCCTGTGAGCAGGTTTTGGTGAAAAAATGCTTTCCTGTTTCAAGATGTTTTAGTTTGGTGGAAGATGTGGGGCGAGGGGAACGACAGGATTTCGGCTATGCTTGTCATAGGCTACCATGATTTAAAACTCATTCGGTCATAGCACACCAAATAGAAGATCTAAACGTCTAAACAAACACACCTACTTACCTATATTTTGCTAGCTGAATGTGTGCTGCAATGAGACTCTTCCGGTAATCACAACTATGGCATGGCTTTTTCAAATGTTCAAAACTGTCACTTCATATGCCCATTCCTTTTCCCCTTCTTATTCCGTCTATTTTCTTTCGTTGACTGATGGAGGCAATGGGGGTAAAACAACAATTTCACGTGCAGCATGCATATGCAACTCAGAGTTACCTATTATATTTTAAAAAGAGCAAGTAATAAACGGTTTATCAGCTAACTGGAACATTATCATGGTTCACACATTATAATACACATGCATTGCTTGTGTGCGGTTAGTCATTGTTTGTCAAAGTGTGAAAATGCATAGATGCTATTTAATAATTTGCTGTGTTGCGGTGGGATGTTGGTGGGCTTCTTCCTGGCTGCAGGAGGCACTGTGAGCCTGGGCGAGGTTCTGGCAGAGTTCTGGTCTCGTCTGCTGGAGCGGGTTTTTACCCTGATCAATCCTCAGTACCAGTTCAGCGAGGATTACCTGGAGTGTGTCAGCAAGCATGCGGAACAGCTCCAGCCCTTTGGAGACGTGCCCCGTAAGCTTCGCATACAGGTGGGCCACAATGACGTTTTTATTCCTGACACACACACACACACACACGCATACGCATACTTACATGCGGAACAAATTCAGCCCTCTGTTTTGTAATGTGGTGCATACAGAGGGCTAGAATGATGCCTTTCATCTCTGATAATGTGTCTGGTGTAAAAAATGGTGAAACCAGTGTAGAGCTCACATTCATTACCCAAAGTGCTTTTATAACCACAAGAATGGTATTTATCTCAGCTGGAAACCTATTAGATTTGCTGACTTAGAAGGCATGCCATTCTGAAGACAAGTTAATATTTGTGTCGGCAGATGACTGATAATCCTCCCGCAGAAACCCGTTAGCAGATGACTCAGTGGTGTCAGGCTGCATAATAAATGTATGATAATACACATTCAGCTTGTTTCTATTCAGACGGATGTGCTACCTTCATGCTCTCTCTTAGTGCTTTACCTTGGCAACAAGACTTTACTTCACTTTTGTTTTCTCTCTCTCTCTTTTTTCTGTCCCTTGCTCGTTCTTTCTTTCTTGCTGTCTTTCTTTCTTTCTTTCTTTCTTTCTTTCTTTCTTTCTTTCTTTAGGTGTCCAGGGCTTTTATAGCAGCCAGAGCGCTTGTCCAAGGCCTTGCCACTGGCCGAGACATTGTGAACAAAGCAATAAAGGTTTGTAGTATCCAAGTATTTATGCAGGTTGTAGTAGGATATGGTGTGTCACATCTATGTGACTAGCATTTCACCTTCTTCGCCGTTCTTTGTCTCCGTCTCTTTCTCTCCTTTCGCCCTGTGTCTTTTTGTGCTTCTCTCTTTGTCTCTCCCTTCCTACCCCCTCTCTCACTTGCTCTGCCGTTACTCTCTCTCTCTCTCTCTCTCTCTCTGTCTCTTCTCTGTGCTGTGCTCTCTTTTGCCACATTTTTGTCTCCTCTCTCTTTGTTCTTCTCTTCTCGCCCTCTTTATTTCACTTTCTCCATTTCTTCCTGTTGTTCTATCCCTTTCATTTTCATTCATTCTCTACCATGTTGTCTTCCTTCCAGTATCTTTCTCGTTGTTTTCTTCTTTGTCCTTTTGTGTCCTCTCTCTTGCCCTGTCCTTCCTTTCCTGGTTCTTCTCTCTTTTCTGTACATATTTTACATTGTTTATTTCACTATCTTTCTCTCATACACACTCTTCTTTTTCTCTTTCTCTGTAGATGAATGTTGGATCTGAGTGTGTCCGTGCCTTGATGCGGCAGTGGTACTGCCCACTCTGTCGTGGGATGCCCACTGTCAAGCCCTGCCACTCCCTATGCCTTAATGTGATGAAGGGCTGCCTGGCCAATCAGGCTGACTTGGACTCAGAATGGAACAGTTTTATTGGTAAGTGTAAAAAAGTGGGAGTGGACAGTCTCTGAATTAGTTGTTTTTGGACATTGCATTTCCATGCATATCATAAATTCTTCAAAGAGTAACAGTGGTACCATAATAAGCCAAACTAAACAGGTAGACATTGAAGTCATTAGCAGTCTGACTGATTTACATTTCCTTTCTCTCTCTTTCTCTCTCTCTCTCTCTCTCACTCTCTCACTGCCTTTTCCATGCTTGCTCTGTTGCACTCTCCCCTCAATCTTTCTGATTTGTTTTGCTTTCTTCTGTCTATCCCGAGCCCCTTTACTTCTTCTGTACCTCTATCTGTACCCACCTGTCCAACCCAATCCTTACCTGTCCCTGTTGCTCTGGTCATGGCAGATGCAATGGTGGTGGTGGCTGATAAGCTGGGGGGTCCTTTTAATATGGAGCTGGCTGCAGACTCCATCGCTGTCAAGGTGTCAGAGGGGATCATGAATCTGCAGGATAACAGCGTCACCATGTCCACCAAGGCAAGACGGCACACAAGGACAAAGATGGGGACTTTGTGAAATTACTTTACCTTAAAAATACTGAAATTACTAAAAATCTGTTAAAGACATAAACATTAAGCACTTAATGTCCCCAAACACTTCCTGTCAAGAGTTTGTATGATGCCATTGAAGCTCATAAAAAAAATCTTTTATTTGTGTGTGCTTTGTTTTTTCGAGATTAAGCCTAAATTGCACACATTGACGCAGCATAGCACCAAGCCAACACACAAACACAAGCGTAACATGATGCTTATCAGGGAGGTCACTCTAAAGTGTACTCCTATCCTAATGATTATTTAATGGAGTACATAACATAGTACATTACATGTATTACTGTATGTATGATGTTGTCTCACATTGTATTGCCTTGCTTCACTGAGCCCTGATAAAAATGCCCAAAGTCACCCTTTAGTGAGGTGTGTTGTTCTCCACAGGTGTTTCAGGGATGTGGCAGTCCTCGGCCGGCACCAAGCAGGTCCAAACGTTCCCCCAAGGAACCGCGAGCGAACCGGAAACCGTTTAGGAACTACAGTCCCGAGGAGAAACCCACCACGGCAGCAGGCACTAACCTGGACCGCCTGGTAAAGAAACAGCAACAACAAGAACAACAACAACACATTGCATATATATAGTGCTCTTTAAGACACCCAAAACACTTTTTGAAGTGAAGGGGGATCTCACTAACCAGCAGCAGTTTGTAGCAGCTACCTAGGTGATGCACAGCAGCTATGATGGGCCAGAATGCTCATCACACACTAGCTTGAGGTGAATGGACTGAGGAGAAACAGTGCTAGTGATGGGGAAACCTAAGTTATGGCAGAAGGTGATGGTTGGCACTGATAAAACCTTCTAATATTGTGTTGTGAAGATTATACAAATATTAATTACCCACAAAACACTGTTCCTTTCGCTGTCAAAGCTGAATATTAATCAAAGGTGTTTTTGATGAATGTATGTTATGTATGTTACCCTTTTTAAGGTGTCGGATCTGAAGGAGCGCTTGCGTCCCATGAAGGGCTTCTGGGTATCTCTTCCTCACACGATATGCAACGATGACAAGATAGCTGCAGACGTCACCAACGAGGACCGCTGCTGGAATGGACAGGCTCGTGGACGGTGAGCAGTAGGCAGAGAGCAAAAAGTTTGTTTCCCCTTTGCTTGTGCACTACTGTCTTTTTTGTTGTGTAAAGACCCCTTTCAAAAGTAAAAAAGAAAAACAATGCCTGGATGTTATGTTTCCTTTCTGAACTACTTCTACTTTCACTCTGTTTCATTAGTTTAGAATGTCAAAACAGAAATCCTGTGAGAACAGCTAACAGTCTTGAAATGGTCTATAGAGCACACTACTATGAACCAGTAGCTGTTCATGGGGTGGTCTGTGTGTGCTGTTACAATGTGTGATAGCCATTTCAGGAAATACACCACTTTGTTAATCAACAATACATACAAAAGTAAACACAGACAGGCCAAACAGACTCTTCACTAGTAGGTAAATGCAACAACAGTATCTGTGTCCTGTCTCACAGTTTAACAGTGTATTTATTTAATATGCTTGCCAGGTATTTGCCAGAGGTGATGGGAGATGGCCTCGTCAGTCAGATCAACAACCCAGAGGTGGAGTTGGACATTGCGCGGCCTGACGTCAGGACTCGGCAGCTGATTATGGAGCTGAGGGTGGCCACCAACCGCCTGAGACACGCCCAGGCAGGACAGGACACCGACTTTGTGGACAGTGAGTCTGGCTGCACATTATTATTATTATTATTATTATTATTATTATTATTATTATCTTATGTTTATTTTACCATTGAGTCTGGCTGCACCTCTGATTTTTAAATAAATAAATAACTAGATGTACCGCATAGCGGTACATGGTATGACCGCCGCAGTGTATTGAAGTGTGGGAACTGCAGGTATGATGAGTTTGTGGTAGGTCAGTGTTGTGAGGTGAGAGTCTGTGTGGAAATGATTTGCTAGAAGTGGGCATTGATGTGGGTTTTGAATAAATTACATTCTGTGTGTTTGTGTATATGTTGTGTAGTTCCCACTTTCTTGGTCCAAGATATTGACTAGGTGGTGCTATGCTTCAAGTGAGTGTTTATGGGATGGGTCGATACGCCTCTTTAACACCGGCATACTAACACAAAATCATTGTCTTGGTCAAAATTTTTGATGAGTTATTTAACAAAAACTTTTGTACACCTAGCTTTGATGGGAAACATTGCACCCTGTAACGAAATGTCACAAAATTTGGTGCACATGAAAAGAAAGCTGTTCAAAGTTGTCATGTCAACTTTGAGCAAATATGAGCAATTAGAAGCCGAGATATGGACTTTTGAAGAATTTTAAGCTATGTTTTGAATTTTGATTGACATGTAACTTTGAAACAGTCCATCTCAAGATAAATCCTTTGATAACTTTTTGTCAGCATTGTCTGCAGATGACATGTACCAAATTTGGTGAGATTCACATAAAGGGCCTATGACGAGTTCATTTACTTTCACTTTCGCAATTTTAAAATTTCCCGGAAATTATTTTCATTGGAAGTGGCCATTAACCAGTGTTGTCAATGTGGGAGGGTCAACAGATTTCACGACAAAAAAAAAATTGGTTGTAAACCTTACCGTTCTCTAGATAACAGGCAAAATGACATTTTGTACAATTACAGCGCCCCCTGTGGGCCAAATTGTATGCCATGTGCTGTGCTTTTAGAGGTCTTTGTGCTGATTGTGCATGACATATTTTGTACAGTTCCCACCTTCCCAGTCCAAAACACTGGCAATACAAAATCCCAATTTTTGCATTTACCCCTATCACTAGGTGGTGCTATGCATCAAGTGACATATTATGGGCTGGGTCAATGCGTCTTTGTAACCCCGACATACTACCACAAAATCACTGTCTTGGGAAAAAATGTTGATGAGTTTTTTAAAAAAACCTGTTTTTGGACCCCTAACTTCGACAAAAAACATCGTCCCCTTTGAGAAAATATCACAAAATTTGATGCACATGAACAGAAAGCTGTTTAGAGGTGGCATGTCAATTTTTACAACATTGGAGCAATTAGAAGCCAAGATATGGACTTTTGAAGAATTTTAAGCTATGTTTCAAAATTTCATTGACATGTAACTTTTAAACGGTTCATCTCAAGACAAATCCTTTGATAACTTTTTGTCACCATTGTCTGTAGATGACATGTACCAAATGTGGTGAGATTCACATGAACAGCTAACTATGACAAGTTCGTTTGGTTTCGCTTTCACAATGTTAAAATTTCACGGAAATTCTTTTTGTTGGAAGTGGGTGTCGACCACTGTTTTCAATGCGAGAGATTCAATAGATTTCACGACAAAAAAGAACTGCTTGTAAACATTACTGTTCTCTAGATAATAGGCAAAATGACATTTTGTACAATTACAGCACCTCCTATGGGCCAAATTTTATGGCATGTGCTGTGCTTTTAGAGGTCTTTGTGCTTATCGTGCATGACATATTTTGTGCAGTTTCCACCTTCTCGGTCCAAGATATTGGCAATATAAAATCCCATTTTTCGCATTTACCCATATCACTAGGTGGCGCTACACTTTAAGTGAGTGTTTATGGGCTGGGTCGATACGCCCCTGTAACACCGACATATCACAAAAAATTCATGTTGTTTGGTGAAACATTCACTGAGTTATTCAGCAAAAACTTTTCGGCGTCTCCCCCTCTTTTATGGACACTGCCACAGCGGGGGGGGGGGGGGGTTGCCCTTGGGGGCCAAAAGCTCCTATTCGCTCAAAAACTTCTAGGGCTACATGCCTACAAAGATTCATGTCCCCCAGAGTTCCAGTGTCCTGGCAAACATTGACGAAAAATCAGTGGAAAAAAAAAAGGGAAAAAAGTCTCGGCAACACTATAATGACCGCTATCGCTAGCTTCACTAGCGGCGGTCATAATAAAAAGAGAACACAAAAATGTCACAAAAATGACTTTATTTTAGTAGAACGCCTTAAAACAATAACATCAAAATAAAATTCAAAATACTGGGCTTTTCTTATTGCACTCAAAAAACAAACAGCCTCTCTTAAATGGTGTATGTCTGTAAATGGTTACCAGTATTTCTAACATATTAAATGGCTAAATGGTCACCAAGCTACTGTGCAAACTCTAGACCCAATCTGGTGACGTTGGCCACCGAACCCAAATACAATAAACTGAGTAGTAGATGCTCAATTACAAATTAGATGACATACGATAATTTTCTTAATGAATATATTTATAAGTACAATCATGCTAACTTAAGTGGAGGGCTAATATTGTACTGCGGGACTCTACTAACTTTGGTTCCAGGCAATCTTACAAGCTAGCATGTCGAGGGAGCTAGCTAGTTAACATGTACATACAAGGCTAGCATGTAGCTTAGCTTGGCTATCTTTCTTTGGGCTTCACTTGCATCAGATGGTAAAGATCCATAAAGGTAACGATCCCTCTTACAAAAAAAATACGAACTCAATGCTACCTTTGTGGGAAATGTTACTGGAAATGTTTCCGCGACATGAACAGAAAACTAAACGGGCATGAGTATGGCTACGGCTTGTTATTTAAATAGTACGGTAAATCTTCTCCTGTGCGACAGAAAATTACCAAATTGCTGTTGCTTAGTTTGTGATCTATTTGTGATCTAGATCATTTTTAGCATAATTTCAGACATGACAGATTTCCAATCGAGGCAAATATGTTTTGCAGTGGTTTCTCCGGTGTCCAACAATGGCAACATCAAGGTATGGCGTGCTTCCTCTGAAAGTTATTTTATGTGAAAGTGACGCTAAAATGAATTGACGTCTATGGAATGCTAAAGGCTACTGGGCCCTTTCCCTTTTTTTTGCCCCATGGGTGTTTCAACTTCCGCATCTGTTCCCGCCCCCTTCCTAACTGCACGCAAGATGCAAATGCAGCCTCGCAGGAAATATGGGTGCACCCAGGCTACAGATAAGGTGTCCTTGACAGTCAAACGCAAGTGTAAAAACACGAGATCAAACAAATCAAACTTGATCGTGGGTTTGTGAAAGGTGTTTATCGGATGCATAAATATAATGATGTTTGATGCATTAGAATTTCCTGAAAAATTCTCTCCTCCTTGCCACTCTATTATAATAAGGTCATCCTCCAACTGCTGCTGGCTCACTCTGCCCACCAGGATTTCATCCAACAGATGAATGAAGAGACGCACAATCCAATGGATGCAACAGTGCAAACAGACACAGACCAAAACCTCCTCTTGAGAAGACCATTATAGCACAGCAGATGTAGAACTTGTGCTCTGCCCTCTTTGTCTGCCTGGTTCTGCTCCAGGACCTTTGGGACCACCTCCATATCTTGCCCAGTTCTATCTGAAGACACACACTCTGTTCTTGCACCTTGTTCACTCTCACGTTAGCGTTCACGTTAGCGGTGTCTTTATCTACAAAAGAGTAGAATATATGAGAATTTTGTATCAATAATGCTAACCTACTGTTTTAAAGCTTTAATATGACATTACATTTTATATAGCCTTCCTGTTATTCTCAACTTAATCTTTATTAGGAGTCTTAGAAGAAATCTGTTCCTTGTGATATCACACTTCTTATATCCTGAGGTAGCTGACCACTACTTACCCAGAGTGGAATTCACTGTACCCAGAACATTGTCAATCACAGCTTTGACATCTGCTTCCCTCTGTGCGGTCCTCTCCAGCTCCTCAAACTTTTTATCAAGTACAGTATCCAGGTTGTGTAGGATTCATTGAAAAAGAAAACCCCTCTTCTCCTTGGCAGTCCTTTGGTTCAATGGGTCCCTTTCCATCAGATGTTTCATTCTCCTCCGTTTTGAGAAATGCTTAGGGGAGAGCCGTGACAAATGAAACACGGGACGTAAGAAACACGGCTATTTTCTCAAAAACAATACACATCTGAAACATCATATGTCATCAGCACCTTCAGCATGCAAGACTTAACAAACCCGTGAAATCTCGTGTCGTGACGTTACTGCGTTCAAACGTTATCTCCGCCAGACTGTTTTTGACATCGGTAAGCAAAATATTACCTACTGGTAGTTTTTTTGTGATCAAAAATCATTGCGTGTTTCATTCGCGGCGACAATGAGGGACGATTGTAACAAAGGACACCTTGCGTTCAAAGTTAAAAATGAACGTGATTTCTTATCGGAGGTGTTAAATTACACCAGTAACTAATAGAATACACTTGTATGTTGATGATCATATGGCAAAATAAATCTAATTTGCTTCACTGTCTTTGAAAATAACCGTTAAGTAAAAAGTGTTTCATTCGTCACGGCTCTCCCCTACTTCATGTTATCCAGTCTGACCTTCTTTAATTCTGCTATGAGGAGTCTTTTTACCTTTTTTCCATCATCCTCATCAATATTTACTCATATTAAAGTTAATGGACACTTTCAATGTGAGAATATGCCGATGTCAGTGACTACACACATTATCTAAATATAAATATATGGATAATAAAAAATGAAAAAGCCTGCTAGGAACCTGTAGGAAACAACAGTGAAGAATGTTAAACACAGTGCATAGTTTTAACACTGTTTACTTTTCCTAGACTTTTCATAACCCCCACCGTTATAACATTTAAAGTAGTGCTTAGTGGAATTGGTGTTGTGTGGAGCAAGTACATTAGTAAACCCCCTCCTAAAACTTCTTAGGGATGTGAGGCTGACTTAGCTAAGCTAATAGCCTGGGTTTTAGCTGACTTATTTTCATTACAATCTCTGGTCCTGCAGACTTACAGGTTTAAGTCTAGGCCAGAGGTGGTAATTATATGTTCAGAAAGTAAAATCCCTGCCACAAATTTGATACAACCAGCTCTGAGTCAGCTGAACGTAACAAGCCCTCAAGACAGGTAGATCAGCTATTCAGTGAAGTCAACTATGTTGGGAAAAAAAAATGTGTCAGGGTTTTTATTTTCTCAACCCTGGATTGACCCCTCTGGGCTAATGCAGAACTGAACCACTCAGTAAACCCGATGCAGGCTTGAATCACACAGTTGAAATAAAATCCAGGTTTGAGTATAGGCCAAATGAGTCAATTCTGGATTCAGAAAGTAAAAACCCTGGCACAAATTTAGGCACATTCGACTTGATGTAAATGTTTGCAGCCGTTTGCAGTCAGTGATGCATTGTGGGATGAAAATGTTGCATGATGGTTAGAATACTGTACTTGGGTAATTTACTAAATTTCAGTCCAGGTAGTCTTGCAAGTTATCATGTCAAGAGTGCTAGCTAGTTAGCACATCCATACTGACCTGTAGTGTATAGCTTAGCTTAGCCATCTTTCTTTGGGCTTAATTTGCATCGAACAGTAAAATCCACAAAGATTACAATTCTTCTTACAAACAAATACCAATTCTGGTGCTTATTTTGCTTATTTTTCCCTGACATGAACAGTAAGTGACAGCAAGTAAACGAGCATGATTATGGGTATGGCTTGTTTTTCGAAGTACGGTACGCTAAATTTCCTCCTGTGCGAAAGAAACTCACTAGCCGTCGCATGATGTGTAATGTAATTTTAAGCACAATTTCAGATAAACGTTTCCTACAAGACAATGGCATAACAGATTTCCGATCGAGGCAAATATGTGTTGCAGTGGTTTTTCTGGTCTCCAACAATACCATGGCATGTCTCCTATGTGAAGTTATTTTATGTCAAAGTGGCGCTTAAATGAGTGGAAGTCTATGGAATGCTAAAGGCTACTGGGCCCTTTCCAGGTGGGCCCTTTCGCCTATGAGGATTCAACTTCAGTGTCTGTTCCTGCCCCCTTGCTCCAACATCTTTTTTTCTCTACAACCTCCGGCTTGCTTCTCATCCTCTCAGTTGTAGTTACAACGTCACGACATCTTAACGTTATGACGTGCAAGTACCGGTCCTATCGAAATGCAGTATAGTACCGTTTTAAATGCCTCAGTACTGTGGTTGTGTTTTGAAGATAATACAAAAACACCCCACAAAACACTGTTGCTTTGACTGTCAAAGCTGAACATTGAACAAAGTTTTTTTTGACAAGTATACAGTATGTTATGCAACCTTTTCAGGTGTCAGATCTGAAAGGATTACGATTCCTGCTATTTACACAGTAGCGTAAGACCAGTGCAGTGGCTTACATGAGTAATCCTTTCCTGTCTCCTGTATCCTGTGTCCTGTCTCTGCAGTCGAGGGAGAAGACAGCAGCGGCTCAGGTGGTGGTGATGGAGGTGAGAGGTACAGCGATGATTGGCCGGGCTATGGCCCTTACTCCCCACCCTACAGCAAGCCCGCACGCAACCCCAGCAGTCCCAGCCGGCCCTCTCGCCCTCGTGACCGTGACCGCGAGCGGACTGCCACTAAGTGGAACCGGGCCAACCAGGGCCGAGGCACGTCAGCCGCCATACCTTTACTCACAGCATCTTGCATCCCGCTTGTCTGTGTGTCGCTGGGGCTCTCTCTTGCCCCCATGTGGAGGTAACCTGTCATGGCAAGTTCAGATTTGGCCTTTGCAACCAGGGTGGGAAAAAAGTCAGTCGCGTGTGCCTCTGCCTTCCTAAAGCACATCAGTCCAGTACATGATGTAAAATGTTTCAGTCAATCTTCAGCTGGTCTTAAAATATGTATTACAAAATTTTCAAACAAAATGATTGAAATGATGTTTTCCAAGAGAGATCAAAAACATGAAAAATGTGATTACCAAGGTGAAATAATCCCCTTATGGTCAAGCATGACTTTGGCAGACTATGATAAACTTTGGCAGTTAATGATGGATTATTTCAAATACAAACACACTCAGTGTTCAAATACACAAGAGCCAGAATGTCAGTATGTGCACATGTGTGTGTGTAAC
This sequence comes from Setipinna tenuifilis, assembly GCA_030347295.1. Taxonomy (NCBI): domain Eukaryota; kingdom Metazoa; phylum Chordata; class Actinopteri; order Clupeiformes; family Engraulidae; genus Setipinna; species Setipinna tenuifilis. The sequence continues at coordinate 26,152,105 of CM059280.1, forward strand.
TGTCACTCCACATACTAAACACTGATATATTTATAAATTAATCAGCAAATAAGCAATAAGAATTGTTTTTATGTCAACTTAATGGAGAATCAGGAAGTGCATATAATCAGCCAGCCAACCACACTATGATGTCTTATTAACAAAGTCTATGCAGTTTGCAAAATGAATGCGCTACATAGCATCTTTTTTTTAAATGTTCTAATCAGTGGGTTGAACTTGTCCTTTTTAAGCACCTTCCTCTTAAGTAAATGAGTAATGTCACTCATACTATTGTAGGCATCCTTGTTTGATAATGACATAATTGATCACACATATTGGTCATAATATTCCAGATATCAGTATCTTCACATAGTCAGACTGTAAAAGGACCAAATTTTAATTAATGAAGTCTGTTTAACACGTGATGATGCCTGGTTCAGCATTTAAATACTTTAAAACACATTTAAACTGACATTTAACAAAAATGAGTAAAAACACATTTAGTGTTTAATGAAATGGGTTTTGTTCATCAGTGATGGGTTTATTTATCAGTACATCGCATGTCTGTTTTTGACTGATGATGGGAATTTGCATAAGTGATTTTCCCCGTACACACATCACATCTCTAAGCCGAGCCGAGAGGCTTCGACAAATCCCAGCATTGCCCGTGAACAGGAAACATGCATTCCTATTGGTGTCTTATTGTGCTAGATGTGTAAGGTTGCTAATGTTTTAGGTTTAGCCAATATGTAATTTATTTATGCCTTCCTTTATTTATATGGCTTTGTTATTTATTTCTATTTATTTATGAATGTTACATTTGCAGATGTTTTTGCTGAATGTTGAAACCTGAGGGAGAATATGTCTACTTTCTGTAATTCCTTTAAATATGGAGTGTTATTGCAGAGTGCCATTTTAACTCTAAAGTCAGGATTGATTAATAGCTGCTAGCTGGGTGAAAAGTCACGTGTTAAATGGCAGCATGGTCGAGACTGTGGAGGCTTACACTTTGAGTGAAAAGACAAGATGACCTTCACAGAATTGCAGCAAATGTGAACTGTGACCTTGTAAAAAGATACAAGCTGCTCGAGAAAGCCTGTGATGAAAAGCACATTGATGGAAAAAAACATAAGGAGATGGACAGAATGTGTGTGTGTATGGGAGAGAGACAGAGACAGACAGATGGAGATGAAGAGGAGAGGGAAACATGCAGATGGACTGTATTGTCCTTGATAGCAGAGAAACAGAGACAAACCACACACAAAAAAAAGATCAGAAATAGAGGAGCTGTTCAAAGACAACAAATGGAGTGTAAATGAGAGATTGAAAGCCCCTTGGACATGGAACAAATGCAGAAAAAACAGATAAAAAGGATTTTCTTTTTTTCCCCTTTTTTTGAAAACACCCTTTGAATGTTGAAGCACATACCTTATGTATCTTCTTATGTTTTTGTATTATCATTTGTGTGCCATGGAACATGAGAAGTGTATTACTTGTGCACGTGTGTATGTGTGTGTGTGTGCTTCATTCTCATTACATTTGCTAGGCGGTATTAATTAACAAAACTCATCCTTGAGACAGGTAGTTTCTACTTGTTGCATATGACAATATAATACAGCAAAATCCTTACGGTGGTTACACCAGTGTGAAGTACAGTAGATTGTGCTGGTTCTTTTGTATTACATAGTCCATAATGTCATTTCAGGGTGAGCACAAGTTAAAAAGGGTTTGGTCCAATCAAAATGACCGTTGTATGACCTCCGTGTTACAATCACTGTTTTCATTGTTATGTTACTGTACAGTAATGGCACAATATTGACCTTTTTGTATGAATGTTTCACTGTGAAATAAATGTGTTTTTTGTAACTCTTTATTTTTAAATGTCAAGAACACATTGTGTATGTGAAACCAATGAATAAAATGATTGTTTGTTTTATTAATGTCATCCATGGCTCTTGTTTTCCATAGGAAAACAATCAAGAAATCATAAAAATGCAGGCATAAAAAAAACAATTTGTAACATTGGACCAACAGATAATAACTCAGAGGGTCTATAAAATAATGCATTCGCATGTAGACTACATCCTCCCATGTGGTAGTGTAGTGCGTTCATCTCCCTGCCTTGGGAGAAGATTGATCTTGTCCTGAGACTATGTAGTATTTTTCCTTGTTTCTGGCACACAAAGGGCTCGTGAAGCAGCCAAGCTAGAAGAAATGAAATAAATGTGATCACCAAGGCTTGTATAGTAACATTTACTTACAACTTTACATACACTTGGACCCAAGCTTCACATAGAAGTACAAGAGTACTAGAGAGAAAATAGAGAGAGATTTCGTGTTTTCACATACTCAGTATGAATGTGCATGTTTTACAACATGGTGCATCTTCAGATAATGGTGATATAGGCTACTTGCTGTGAAAACATGACTAAAATGTCAATTGTTAAGGTGTCCCTTGACTGAAAAGCTCTGTAGGATGGTTCCAGCAGTCTTGCCATGAGATCTATACCAATGTGTTTGTGTGTGTGTGTGTGTGTGTGCTGATGATGTTCTGCGGAGGGCTAGACCCTGACTGGTGTATAGAATATTATTATTTCATCAAGTAGCGCTCAGTACCTTCCACAGCATGAACCCCAGCAGGGCCAACAGGAGCAGAGTCAGGAGGACGGTGAGGAGGATCACCCACCAGGGTACTCTACGCTGCAGCAAGGTCTTCCTCTCGGGAAACACCGTTAGTTTCACCTGCAGCAGGGCACACACACACCCGCCATTAGGAAGAGCCCTTTAATGCCATTACACTGATATTCATTAGTGTTAATAATAAATTTAGCATTATTATTATTAGTAGTAGTAGTATAATTATATAATAAAAAATTAAAAGCCCATCATTGAGCCTATGCAAAAAAGAGCTTATAGTATTTTTGATAAGATACACTTTTTTGAGTGAATATCATACACATTGATTTATAATGTTCTGGTCTTTACATGAACCAAATTCTGCGAGATTTTCGCTTGTTCCTATGCTTATCAGTATACATGCAAATTAGGCAGCATCCTTGATTAGGTAATTACTGTTAATCCTTTCTGACTGGTGTTGAAATTGACCTGCGATGGAGTGACATCTGATGGCCATAGAGTTCACATGTGTCTCTGCACCTGTGTTTGACCGAGATTGAGGCAGACTGAGAGCACAGTCACTGCACCTGAGTATTAGCGCTTCTGAGGGCAACGTTCTCTGGAGCCGAATCAAGACTGAGTGAGGCGTTCACCACAATGTCCAGGTAGTTTAAGGACTTGTACTCCTGCATGGGATAAAACAGGATTAGATGGTGTGATGTAGAATAGGTGATGCGTGTGTGTGTGTGTGTGTGTGTGTGTGTGTGTGTGTGTGTGTGTGTGTGTGTATTAAATTAAAACAGTATTAAAGCCAAGTCTGTGTTTGTTTGTTTTTTTTTAATAAATACTGTATTTAAAAACTGCTTGTTAACATACTATACCCTTAAAGAAAAGACTTACCTCAAGAAATGTGCTGTTCCACACACGGGATCTGAGAAAGACCACTGCATTATTTTCCAGGCCCAGTAGGGGGCACTTTATAGTGACACATTTTATTTCATCACTGCATGCCTGGGGGGTAAAGGAGGATATGCACAAAAGTAAGGAGTCAGTAAACACACACACACACACACACACACACATACACACACACACACACACAGACCTCATCATATTATCAAAGGTGTATTTACCAGGGTTTTGTATTTCCTTTTGTTTCCAAATATGGATAATATTCCATCAGTGCTCAAAGCCTCCAGCTCCGACTCCACAGCCTGCCGCTTCCCTCTTTGCACACCTTGAGTCTGATAGAGGTTGGTATAAATATATTACATTTATATTATACATAAATATAATACTATGTTTTACTGAATATATATATACTGAATATACAGTATATTCAGTAACGCTAACTAAGTCAATAGCTGATGTCAGTGAGGTCAATGGCTGAGTAACCTTGATGTGTTTGAGAGGATTGACTTCCTGTGCAGGGGAACAGGTCACTTCCTGTATCCCCTTACTGCTGATGGTCACCAGGTAGAGGAGCCATTTGCTGTCCTTAGTCATCCGTGGCCACTGCAAGTTCAGAGAGGCAGTGGCGAATGACTTCAGGGGTCGTCCCAGATTGTTGATCTAAAAACCAAGTTTGTGAAAACAAGAGATTGTATGATACCACCCACAGACTACAGGTTTACACTTACTACAGTACACTAATGACCTTCTGGTAAATCAAAAGAGAGTTTTTAAAAACTAAATCAATTTCAACATGCCCATACCCTGAATTCATACTGGACCAGGCTACCGATGTCTTCCTCTGATGTCACTGTGTTCTCTTCTTTCACCTCCCCTCCCACTGAAACCTGGGATGGCCACGCAGCGCTGCAGCACACCAGTTTGTGTTAACACCACACTGTCATGATGCTTCACCAATCTAGACAATCTTGTTGACAAATGGTTGCATGGTACTGTGTAGGGTGCAACTGGTCAAAAAATGCACTATGCTGCAATACTATTTTTGGGTATTTCACATGTATTTAAAACTACACCAAGATCTGGTAAACCTTACTACTGTGCTCAATGAAGGAAACTTGACACGACTTTTGTCAGTAGGCCTAATGTTTATTCTGCATGACAAATCCACAAATACTTCTATTAGCACTTTAAACAAGCTATCCAGTCCCAATGAATCAAGTGTGTGCGATCTGTGAGCATTTCTGTGGTGTGACATTTTAGCTTTGAAGTCGGGATTGACCAATACTAGTTTGGTGCTAAATGGCAACATTGTCCAGACTCTGAGTGAAAAAGGCAAGACAACCTTGACCAAATTACAGCAAATGTGAACTGTAGCCTTGTTACATACAAGTTTCTTGATAAGTGTGTGTGTGTGTGTGTGTGTGTGTGTGAGAGAGAGAGAGAGAGAGAGAGAGAGAGAGAAACAGATGGAGATGAAGAGGAGAGTGAAACATGGAAACATGCAGATGGACTGTATTGTCCTTGATAGCAGAGAGACAGAGACAAACCGCACACAAAAAAGATCAGAAATAGAGGAGCTGTTCAAAGACAACAAATGAAGCGTGAAGAAGAGATTAAAAGCCCATTGGACATGGAACAAATGCGGAAAAAAACAGCTAAAGGAACTTCTTGTTTTTTTGAAAATACCCTTTGAAAGTTGATGTATCCTCATATGTTTGTGTATTATCATTTGTGTGACACCTATGGCATAGCGATTGGATTACCTGCACTCAATCATACTGTGACATAAGGCATGCATAATGATATCAGTATCAAACAATAACGTTGCGCATACCCAAACAACTGCAGCTCAAGATCAAAGATGACGCGACCCCTGGCCTCCACTGCAGATATATTCTGGGTGCTGATCCTGTGATTGAAAGAGAACTTGGCGACCAATGTCTCTAGCAGTAATCTGGCAGTGACACTGTGATTAGCTGGGTTTCATTTAACTAAGTCACATCAGTTATGCACATTGGATGATCATGTGCATCCATATTGTGTAAGCACTGGGAGAGTTTTATACGATCTGCAAGCTTTGCCAGTAGGGATTTTCTGTTTTCAATTGTTAAAAATCTTAATATTTAGGGTTAATGATTATAGATTAATCTTAAACACAGAAGAGGCCTAACAAAGCACAAATAGGACACAAGAGATACATTATCTATTTTGGTACATAATAAATGGTACAATAGTACATCTCCTTATCAAAACCCAAGATAAGGTTCAAAGTGTCTGCCTCTAAACATGGGCGGACCAAGAGTGTTGCCCATAATAACAGTTTACAGTCTATGGTCTACCAGATTTGTATAGCACTACATATAGGGATAACCTATCTGAACCAACCTGGAATTGAACTAATAAGCAAACAATTACATCATACAACTCACTGTTTTTTTTATTTTGCAATCTGTATAGACCACTACCACCTCATAGACATACAAAAATATAATATAATATAATATAATATAATATAATATAATATAATATAATATAATATAATATAATATAATATAATATAATATAATATAAATCCTAAAGCTCACGTTTTCAGCTGTAGAATAACACTGACATCAGAGGTGCTTAAGGTGATCCGCTCTGTGGACAGTGTAAAGTAGAGGTCAACCTGAGAAACAAACCCTATAGTTACTACCAAGCTAATATATAAAAATGCATTGTATAGAGCCAGAGTTAGGAGCTCAAACCCAGCCACTGCTGCTGGACTCACCTCTGCATCCCTGGGTAAAGGATTGCCTAACTCACAGGTCACTTGTGTACCATTGCCATCAGCCGTGCAGTACACCTGTGTATGGCCAGAAAGAGAGGGAGAGATAAAATGAGGGGTAAGGAAAGAGTGTCAGAATGAACAATTAAAGACAAAAAGAGAGAGGAAGAAAGAAAAAGAGGTACAGAAACATAAAAAAGACAAAGCGAGAGAGACAGAGAGAGAGATAGGGATATACAAAGAGAGAATGAAACAGAGAGAGAGAGAGAGAGAGGGTGGGGGGATGTTTATTAGCAGTATAAATGTTCAGATGGGTGAAGTCACGTGGGCATTTGACCCACTGGATGGTTTACACACTGACTCACCGATTTGTCCTTGGAGTGGTAGGTTAGGTAAGGGAGTGACCCAGGGAGAGTGGCCTGTAGCTGACTGTGGTGGGCATCCTCCCCAGCCTTATTCGTCACCGTAATCTGAAGTCCAACCTGATTATCACTGGCTGAAATCGCTGCCATGCCATTCACACTACATGTGACATGAATGAAAGCATGAAATCATTACTGCTTCACTGTATGACTCACACTATGAATTATTTATTTACACTAAACACTGAAACTTTAGCCTTGCAGAAAAATGTATTGTATCAGGTTTTAGCATGCCACTTTCCACCCCCTGTGGTGGAAATTGGTAATTAGTGAATCAATGCCATGTTGCAGTACCTCTGTAGTGGTGTCACATGGTCCATGTCACCAGGCTTCGCCATGGATACGAACTGGTACTGCAGTGCCAGGTTGCTGTGGCATATGTTGTCACTGCCGCATCCTGTATTCACAAACCTGAGCTGTAGGAGCAAGCAGGGAGAGCTGTAGGAGCAAGCAGGGTGAGCTGGCACGACTGACTCACAAACATCACACACACCAATCTGTGTGTTTACTCAGAAGTACACTGGATGCATGCATAATATAATGCATGTTTTTTTAAGGAAAGGGCAAAAATATCCATGTTTAGATACTGACAATCTCTTACAGTATTAAAAGTAGAGCCATTTATTATCCACACTATGGAAATTCAGCTTTTGCCACACAAAAAAGATAAAATATATGTGATAAACACAGACACAAAAACACACACACACACACACACACAGACTCACACGCAAATACACATTTCTGCCACTCCCAATGCACAGTGCCAAATCCTGATAACAGAGTCACCAACATGTAATTTCTCTCCATATCTCTCACTCTCCATCTCTCCCACACCCACCCACACCTATAGTGACGCACGCACATACACACACACACACAAACACACACACACACACATATGCAAGAGCGCGTGCACACACACACACACACACACACACACACACCCCCACACACACACGCACACACACGCACACACACACACACCTCGGCCTGTGTGTATTTGTCCTGTGGTGAGGTGACAGGTGTTAGCTCGGGCAGGGAGCTGTGTGTGGACCCATGGCTGGACGCTGCACTCTGGAGCGAGGTGAGCACACTGATGGGGACGGCATTCAGCTTGTCCTGGATGTCAGTCTGGGGACAGGATGGCTCTATTTAAAGCATTCTCTCTCTCTCTAGTGATCTTTTACTTACTGCACTCGCTGTGCATAGATGATTTTCAGCAACACACATCTCTCTTTACTGTCTTTTAGGCCAAATACTATATTCGCTAATCTTTTAAAATCTGATACACTATTTTATAGACTATTTTTTAACTGCAAAATACTGTTTTCACTAATCCACATGATTGCAATTACATCAAAATCAGATGGGTAATATTTTTATGGTGTGATACACAGGGTAGTACTATATAATATATTATATACTATTAGCTACATAAACACATGGTACAAGGGGTGTTTAATCAGCAATAGTATTTTATTTTGATTCAGCACAAGCATGCCCCACCTGTAGTGTGAGCCTCGTGCTCACGCATTCCTCCCTATCGGGACTGTGCAGCGTGAGACTGCCATGGGGCCGGCCCTCAAAGCGCACCCGAGATGGCAGCTTCCACTCCTTCCTTCGCCCGTCCGCATCCAGGGCATAGTGGATATCTATCAGGAGACAATAAAGACATATACACGCACACACACACACACACACACACACACACACACACACACACACACACACACACACACACACACATGCAGACACCAGTGTATTAGCCATCAAGGCCCATTAACCATACAGCACAGTAGACACAGCACGATCTGGCATGACACAGAGGCAAGCCTATTGGCAGGCACCAGTATGAGGAGATTGTATGAGGACATCTGTGTCAGTACAGCAGAGAAAGCATCATTTGTTTGGTCCCAAAATTCTAATAGTAACTCCCCTTACCCCCAGTAGAAATAATTATAATATATCGCTGGCACTGGGAAACTTAACATGCTGGACAGGACTGTGCTTACTTATATTTGGCTGGTAGGTGGCCGAATGCGTGGAGTAAGAAAAACAGGACTGGACTGTGAATTTGCTAAATGATGAAAAAAAAATTAGTTAGTACAGTATATGTTTTGTAATTGATTAAAGATAAATCCCTGAATTTTCTGTAACTAAGTTAAACTCACCAAGGCTGCAGATCACATTTTTGTTTTTTGACGTCGATTTTATCGGGGCTTATCCTCAGGATCCTGTTAATATCTATGACAGGTCGTGCCCTTCAAAAAAAAGGGTGTTATGTCATTCAGAACAATTACCCACGTGGCATAGCAATTCCAAATACATTTACCTTTACATACCCTCACACAATATTACCTGTAAAGAAATACAGAATCGGAGAGGGACCCCACAGCTACATCTGGATATTGATTCCCATCGATATCCATATTCCCTGCCAAGGCATACCCAAATAACTTTACACCACCTTCAGCCTTCAAGATCTGAAATGAAGTCAATTCAGAGATTTAATATTCACAAGTATATATTTGCGAACAGACTGTCTGTAAAACATGTAATAAGCTAAAGGGTGGCTGTGTCAGTACTGACTGACCTGAGCAGGTTTCCTTTGAATACCCTCAGCTGAGCCATGGTAAATGTAGACACATCCAGATCCCTCATACGGGGCACCTACTGCTAAATCTGTTATGAGGGCAAAGTTCAACACCATAGTACATATTTGTTAAAGAAATAAATGTATGTGCTAAAAGTGCACAAAGCTATATTCAGATAGTTGGTAGAAAGACAGAAGGGGACTGGTGTACTGACATGGGAAATCGGTTTGTGTTTTTTTTGTGGCTGCCTTTAACAAAAGATCTAAAAGAGAAAAGATAATTTCAGTTGCCCTTTGATATGCTTTATGGGCCTCTCTTCTTATGGATATGAGGGGGATAAAGGCGGTTTTATTGTGTTTGACTGCACTCACAAAAGAAAACATCAAGGCCCTGTCAGCTGACCTTGGAATCCGTCTTGATCGACATCACCAATGCTTTCAACTGCCAGCCCAAACATGGAGTCCTTGTTGCCATGGAGACGGACCCTCTCAGGGTCATTCCAGTCTCTGCCAGCGGCACGATTGATGTAGACGTAGACAGCTCCGCCCACTTCTCCATCCTTTTCAAAGTACTGGGGGGCTCCAACCACCAGGTCCTCCCACCTTCATCCAAGACACACACACACACACAGACACACATGAGACATACACATACGAGGCACACACACACACACACACATGCACGAGACACACACACACACACAATGAGACAGCAAAACCACAGTGTCCCCCCAGCTTCATCAAAGACACACACATGCACAGACAAGACACACACACACACACACACACACACACACACACACACAGTGAAATGGCCCCACCACAACAGCCTGATGGTAATTTAACAATCAAAGGCTTTGGTGGAACAGGAATAAAATAGATAAGGAAAGAAGGAAAGGCCCTTCATTGAAAGGGCATCAAAACAAGCAATAAACCACAATGTACCAATTAAGCAGGTGCATCAACATATCACATCACATGACATCAAAAATTTCCATAAAATAACAGATTAGAGAATATAGCTGATTCAGATATATTTCTGTATGATTTAAGTCCCAGTAGGAATGCTTTATCATTAAAAAATACTCCTACTTGATATTTATATATTACAAGTTCTTTGAGAAACATGTTCTTAGTACATTATGTCTGCCTAAATGCATGTCTAATCTATCTACCAGTGGTCTAGATTTTTCAAGACTCTTTGAATAGCTAACTGACAAGATATGTTTCATACACAAGTGTGAAGATATATGAAAAATTCAGGAACCATTTCCCATTTTCACAGGGAAATATGGGTCCTGAAAGTCATCACTGTAAATCTCTCAAACATGTTACTTTATATACACAATATAACCTTTCTGTCACATGTTACACCCAGAGACTATATGAGGAGCCCACGGGAAAACGGGCATGGTCACAAAATAAACCTGTGAAAATGTCATTTATAAGTTTGATTTTGGGTTGTTTTAAGTAAATGCTTTTTTAAAATGCTTCTAGGTCAAGACTATGCTCGTTTATTCACAGGATTCCTTTTCAAAAAGCTGGGGTTTCAATGCAACTACCAATAGGGGAGTAACTTAAAAAAAATGGATTTTCTGACTTCCAGTTTTTCCCGTGGACACCGCATATATTATCTTGTGTACAGTCAATATTTACACCTTTAAAGTGCCAGCAGCTCTCCATCTGGACAGAGTCTTACCCGTCTGCATTGAGGTCCACTACAGCGAGGTCGTAGCCAAAGGATGAGGCCAGTCCAGGCCCCATGAGGCTGTGCTCCATGCTCAGGCTGCCTGCTCCCTCACGACGGAGCAGAAGCACCTGTACATTCACATATTAATACATTTTTAATTTTATAGTAATATGCATGCATGTATAATTTGTGTGCAGTTATACTATACATAGGTCGGACAGTTGGTGTGTGCATTTGTTTGTGTGTGTGAGACTGTATGTGTGTGTGTATGCGTGTGTGTGTGTGTGTGTGTGTGTGTGTGTGTGTGTGTGTGTGTGTGTGTGTGTGTGTGTGTGTGTTGTCTGTGCATACTTTTCCACTGTGCCCTGCCCTGGGTGCCCCCGCCACAATGATTAACTCCCCCTTCTTGGTCAGAGCAGTGCTGGAACCTAAGGAGAATCCTGCACACACACACACACACACACACACACACACACACACACACACACACACACACACACACACACACACACACAATGCAAAATATATTTTTAACCTGCCCTGGGCTACCTTTTGGTAATTGGACAGGATGCTCTAGTTAAGTTCAATTTCAATTTCAATGAAGTATCTTGATCACAAATAAGCGACTTAGTCTCTAAGTGATGTTTACCTAAATAACTGCTGATGTTAACAGGCACGAGCTTTGAGTCATACTTATTGTCATCGCCTGTCTCCAGGAACTCAGGATCAAGATCACTCAGGTCGCCGGCAGGCTCAAGACGTACAATACCTGCATCGGGGAAGGACACATTACATGGAAGGACATATTACCTAGAAGGTGTTATACAGTCAGCCACAGACTGACTAAATATCTTCTGACTAAATGAGGAGTTTTTTTCTAGAAAAGATACAAGAGTAAGATTTTTTTATTATTAAGAAATATAAATTTGCAATTTTCACAGAATATGTCGCAAAAAATTCAATTCACAGATTCTCTTTCTGCCCCCCCCCCCCCACTCCCTTTCTTTCTCTCTTTCTCTCTCTCTCTCTCTCTCACACACACACACACACACACACTTCTACCTTTCCAGTCATACACCCCTGGTGCTCCAAAGAGCATGTGGCGTTTGTCGGCGGTGAAGGCTGGGGACATCCCCTGCTGGCAGTAGGCAAAGCGCTCCTTGGTCCGGCCCTGGTCCTGGCGCGCCCCCTCCGTGCAGAACTTGCGGTCCCAGGACGGGTCATCCTGTTCGGGCACTTGAAGGTCCTGCTCCAGGACTATGCAGCGGCCCGGCATCAACCGTGCCTCCTCTGATTCCCATACCTGGTAGCGGTGAGCACACACCTGAGAGAGAGACAGAGAGAGAGAGAGAGAGAGAGAGAGAGGAGGGGTTGGGGGAGGGAGAGAGAGTGAGACAAAGAAAGACAGACAGAAAAACAGACAGACAGACAGAGATGAAGGAACAGGAAGAATTAGAGAGAAGAGAGAATGGGATAAACAGTGATAAACAGAGAGTGGAAGACAGACAGAAACAGATGGAGAGAAGGATAAAGACAAAGATAGGAAAGTGAAGAGAGATGGTGGTCAACATAACATGTGAATGACAGCTGATTTCTGCCAGACATCTTTTTTTAGCCTAAAAGTTAGCGCTTCCCCCACAAAGCCGTGACATCACCTGCTGTTCACATTTGAAATTTATCAGAGCTTTATCAAAATTTATCAAAACTAGCATTATGTAAGAGGGATAAGGGGTAAACACATCATGAAATATAACATCATATTAGAGACGGAAATCTGAAATCTATAGAGATACAAACATTAGTTATTATACAACATGTAGTATTTATTGAATTATGCCTATTGTCTAGTTTTTTTGTTGTATCAAAACACGCAGCACATTATTTCCGTCCAGAGTCCAGAGAAGTTGTCCTTACCACGACCTTTCCCCCAGGGCCCTGGCTTCGGACCCTCGCGCCCATCCACTGGTTCTCTTTGTGCTCCTGGGCCAGCTCTAAAGCACAGGACAAACAGGATATTGATGAACCTGCAACCTAATGCCCAAACACACACGCACACACGCACACACACACACACACACACACACACACACACACACACACACACACACACACACACACACACACACACACATATGCAAGCACTTACACACACACACACACACACACACACACACACACACTCACATGCATGCACAGACACGCTTACACACCCATGCACATGCACATACACCAGCCGTCCATCAATCGTATAGTGTTGCCTCTTATTGATTTTTGACAAGTACAGTAGGCTGCACAGGATGTACAGTATGATGCTTTGGGAAGTTAAGTGTGGTGTTCCTATAAAAGGCCTGGACTGAGTGAAGGAATGAACACAAACCTGTGTCGTCAAACTGGATGCGCTGACAGTCAGAGGTGGGAAGTGTGAATCCGCAGCTGTACAGGCCTCCAGTGATGTTGGCCCTCTGCCTCCCCAGGGCTTTGGCATGAGGAGCCCCCACCAGTAGCCTGATTAAAGGTGCACAGTAGTGAAACCCACCATGGGTTTAATGTACATATTTTATCATATAATATTAGCTGTATGTTTTTTCCCAAATAAAATAATTGATTTAAGTTGATTATGTTTTAATTATTTATTAATTGCTTTTACTTGATTGCTATTTTTCGTATTTATTGTTGGCTATTTGTGATTGTACAACTGCTGTACTGGCCCAGGCCCACCAGGTTAATGTGTAGGGTGGGGGTTGGGGTGGGGCAATGGAGGACCTGAGCTGTTTTATGTGTTTTGTGTGTTCATTTAAATGTCACTGGTTTTTTTTTCCTAATATTATATTTGTCTGTTGCTGTAGCTGATTGCTTGTATTTATATGTTTATTTCAAGAATGTTCAAATGTTCATCGTTTCCCTCCACCTTTGCCACATGAATCCACCTAAGTCACCTGAGGTAAGTTTCCAGCAGGTAAATTGCTCTTCATTTCCTGCCAGGAGCAAACAGCAACAAAACCAAGAAAGAGAGAGAGAGACAGACAGACAGACAGACAGAGACAGAGAGAGAGACAGAGAGACAGAGAGAGAGGGAGAGAGAGAGCGATAGACAGAGAGAGAGAGAGAGAGAGAGAGAGACAGAGACAGAGACAGAGACAGAGACAGAGAGAGAGAGAGAGATTACGAGAAAGGAACTCACACTTTGCTGTCCACTGGGTTCAGCTGGTGGTGCATGGCCAGAGAGAAACCAAACAGGCTTTCCGGATCGCCGTCCTTCCTCACGAATCCGGACGTGTCCAAGTTAAAGGCTGAGATACCGGCGAGCTGACACCAGACCAGAACCACTGACACCAAGCACAGCACCAACGGCTGTGCGCTGTGTTCCCAGCTTTGCGGTGCCATTGTGTAACCTGTAACCTGACCGATTAGACACCTGTGGACAGTGTGAGACTCAGACGATTTATGAGCTTGCTAGCAAGCCACAGCAGAGGTATTTGCAGGGTGTGGTACCATTACTTTGTTTCAGCCCTTTATTGTCAACAGCAAATGGGTGTGGGGCAGGAGCTCATAACTGAGATAACTCCTATTAACATTTTCCTGGGTTCACCCAGAAAGAGACTGGAATGACCTTTGATCGAAGCTTTTATGACTTATGGTCATACATTTCAGTAACAGGATGTGTATTAGTGCTGTAAAGTCTATCAGGATTGTTTCTATAATTACAGTAAGCTCTGTAGTGTTAAGCAAGTACCACCAACAATGCTGTCACTAGATGGCGCAAGAAGTCCAAAAAGTCATACATACATTTCATTTATTATACAGGAAAGTATTAAAAGTAACAGTTTAGTTACAGTTAAGACAGGCCTGACTCAGTTTAAAAAATAGTTTACAGCAGGTTATTGTTTCGCAGAACACAAAACATGAAGCAGTGTTAACATGGAGAGGCACACTTACACAGGACATTACCATTAGCCATTACCCTTATGTAGCTTATGTAAGAGGTTTGCAGAAAAACTCAGAGTACACGCCAGATCGTGGAATGTTCACCAAAACGACCTCTGTCACTTGCCTAGAAATTAGTGAAGTTAATGCAATTCAAACATTTTTTAAATGTTGTGCCCCTCTGGTAATGGTGATGTCACCTCATTCTAGATCCACTCATATCCCTTTACATGTTGGAAATAACAAATATTAAAATAATTTAATTTATGATTTATAAGAATATGTGATGGTTAAAATATGTGAAGTTGTCTTCTGACTTTTCTGCTTTTGTTTTTACACTTTTAGACTAAACTCACCAGGCAATCAAACTGCATCACATTAAATGCAAAAGTTTAGTGTTTGGAGGTCTAACTTACTTTTTTATTATTCCCATCAATCATCCCACCACTTGTAGGTGATTAGTTTATTTTGAATATGTTTAGTAAAAAAATAAAAAGAAGACATAAGAGTTTACATAGCCAATAAAAAAAAACACAAACCTTGGGCTCTGGCCTGTTTCTATGGCAATGATCAATACTCAATCTTTTCAGATGTTCTTGTCTTATATTGATGGTAGAGGGCCCATTTCTTCACAAATAAGCTTTCTGTAAGAAAGATTCTATGTGATACCTTTTCCATTTTATACAATTCCTGAACTGTTTCTAGCCATTTATTTATTTTCGGTGACTCGGTTTTTCTCCAGTTCTTGGTCATGTCTTGGGTTTGTAATGCGGCTATTCATTTGTAATGTGGTTATTTGCAGGACCCAAAAAAGATGATATTGTTCTCTTTTCAAATGTAATGACCATATTACCAGGAGTATGTGTTGTTTTATTAAGGGGTAATCCCCCAAAAATGTGCTGCGTTTCATGTAGGACATCTGTCCAATATTCTTTGTTTTTTGCATGCATAAAATATATGTGTATGACTTACATTGCCCCCACAGTCCCTCCAACAATTTATGTTGGGTTGTGCATATTTTAAGTTATCTGTGGTGTTATATCTCTATTCATTATCAGAAATGTAAATGTTTAACTCATTTACCCACTTATTTTTGATAACTTAAAAAAAATTCTAAGACATACCAATTGTTACATGAAAACATGAAAATGAACTGATATAAACACAAGTATAAATACACTATTCAGATGTTACAGAACTAAGTCAAACTTCTGATACAAATACTATTGAAATGTTAAATCAAAATATTCAAAATGCTTATCCATTTGCAGCAAAGGTGATTCTAACATTATTATTATTATTATTATTATTATTATTATTATTATTATTATTATTATTATTATTATTATTAGTAGTAGTAGTAGTAGTAGTAGTAGTCTGTTGTGTAGGACTAGGTGTTGATATCCCAGTAGATACCTAAGGCACCGACGAGACACTGTGGCCATCAGTAGTAGTAGTAGCAGTAATAATGATAATACTTTTAAGGAGGTCCTATTTTTGTCTGTTGTTGCTTTGCTTTTTTATGAGAAGTTGCCGTAAATTTCTTGCATGTAGCACCTTAAAACAGACTTTCAAAAGATGGCGCCAGTGACCACATAGCAGCAACACCCATACTCTCAGATACAAATACACACACATATGTACAGTCTGTTTGTCTGTCTCTCTCCCTCTATCTCTCTGTAAGAAAAGCCACATCATGATATGGTAAGCCACACCAAAACATGACCATTTGCTCATAGACTTGTCTGCTTCAAGTGTTTTGATTTTTCCGTGGGGGTAATTAAAAAAAAAGAGTTCCAGAAATATACTTATGTCAGTTCTTGTCATGTGTAAGCTTTTAAAGTTTGTTTGACTTTGTGCTGCTAAACTTGTAACAACATTACCTTGTAATTCTAGACTTGAATACTATACCACCAGGAAGCCGTTAAAGTTCATTTCTACAAGGTCACACCTGCAACACTGATTACACCTCCATGTCTTAAACAAGTAACAAGACCAAAACTGAAGTGTAATGACTCACATAGGTCTAAAAGCCATGTGAAAAAGAGAGCCATAAGCAGCACTAAAGATCAGACAGGCCAAGATCAAGATCAGAGCAAGGCCAAGGCAGAGGAATGCAAAACCACAGCCTATGCCAAGAGTCATACAGCCTGCGAGGCAAAGGGATGCAGCTACATTCTTTTGTTTAATCTGCAAAACCATGGTTTTATTATATGCTGTGAGGAAATGTTTATGAATTTTAAAAATAAGTAAATAAACTAAAGTATGGCTGTCTTGCTAAAACATTGTGAACAACTTTTGTTTTTCACCATTTAACATGTAATTAACCAGGAACGTCCCACTTAGACACAATTACACTTAGATCAGATACATTAGGACTTAACTATGTTCTCCAAGATCCCCTGGAAGAAGTTCAATGGAGTCCTGGCCAACATAGTTGTGTCCTAATATCATTTTGCTTTGCCATGGGGCTTGTGTGTGTGTGTGTTTGTGTGTGTGTGTGTGTGTGTGTGTGTGTGTGTGTGTGTGTGTGTGTGTGCGTGTGTGTGTATGTGTGTGTGTGTGTGTGTGTGTGTGTGTGTGTGTGTGTGTGTGAAAGGCCAGGAAGGTGGGTTGTGTTTGTATGTGTGTGTGTGAAGGGCCGAGGAGGTGGTGTGTGTGTGTGAGAGGCCAGGAAGGTGGGTTGTGTTTGTATGTGTGTGTGAAGGGCCGAGGAGGTGGTGTGTGTGTGTGTGTGTGTGTGTGTGTGTGTGTGTGTGTGTGTGTGTGGGCTGGGGAGGTGTGTGTGCTGTGTATGAAGTTTCCATTGCTGCATACAACCAGTGTACAGGACCACGGTGCATATAAATGACACTGATACTGAGACCACTGCTGGATGGAAAGTTCTAGCGTCTCTGTGGTTTTGAGGTGTGAACTTGACAGGCCGCTCTTTCTGTGCAGCTCAGTCACCAACACCCCCCCACTACCCCACTCCACCCATCTCCCCCTGACCTCTTCCTTTGCATCAGTGAGCTAAAGGGTGCACAATCTTTCATTACAGCATGTTAAGCCTGCAAAAAAATGTAGTATGTGTAACAGACCTTAATGTACATGTGTGCACATGCACGCAAACCTACATGCGAACAAGTACACATACTGTACATACACACACACATACAGGCACACAGACACAGACACACACATACAGGCACACAGACAGACAGACCGACACACACACGCACACGCGCACACACACACACACACACACACACACACACACACACTACTCCATATCTTAGTGTCTGCATCATGTTTGAAGCACACAGCAGTGTGGGGGGGTTGGGGGGGGGATTCTGGTAAATAACGGCCGTGCAAACTGCTGGGTTGGAGAAACCGCTGCGGTCAAGCAGTAGCTCAGAAGACGTGGGAGTGATGCACAGCAACCAGCATCCTGACAAACAAACAAAGATGAGAGATGAGAGACACACATACACATACATGCTAAATTTACATACAAACATGTTTACATATATAAATGAGCTACATTACCAAAATAAAATAAAAAACAAAACAATTCCTTCTGTAGACATTAGTGAACAGGCCTCAAAAGGGGTGTGTGCATTGCCCAGTAGTGTGTCTCTGCTACACTGCAGTGGTGCTACAGTGGTGTCTGTTGCAAATCACCATTGAGGCTGACTGGAGCATCTCTGCTAAAAACACAAAAACAGTATAATCACTAGTATTATTATTGCTGTCATTGTTTATGGAATTCAAATGCTTCATTTTTTCCTAAGTTAACATTTATAGTACTAAAGTCTTTCTCTTGTCTCTATTTACACAATGTTAAACAGTGGTACCTAAAAAGGTGCACATATACAGTATAAACAAAATATGGTAAAATAAGTGTCATTATTATTATTATTATTATTAGTATTATTATTATTATTATTATTATTATGTTGTTGTTGTTGTTGTTTTGTTGTTGTTGATGCTTTTGTTGTTATTGTTATTGAGAATATGTAGAGATAGTGGTATGCACTTCTCATATTGAATTATATAAATGATGGCATGTTCTCTGCTTTAACATGACAGTGGAGCAAGAAAGTGGTTGGGAGTAAATTGTGCATAATCTGTGTACAAAGCTGTAATTAGACACTATACTGCATCTATTGTAAAATAAAAAAATGCATAATTTCAGAATTACCATGATATAATTCCACACAAAGTATTTAATGACATTTTCATTTTGGATCATGCAAACTAAAAACAGGCTACGATGACAGATGTAAAGACATTCAAAGAAGGCCGAAGCTAAAAGCGAGTTTGTGTCTGCTGTTTCAGGTGGTACAGTTCAGGGTAGCGACACAAACATTTTACACTTAGAGTGGAAAACATCAAGAACAACACAGCAGCTTCACAAGAATATGTGGTCAAAGAAAGGTACGCACACACATACAAACAAAACCTCAACAGGACACAAAAGCTTGTACGTGTGTGAAAGGAAGTTGCAGACCTTAACTCTAAATATAGTTTACGGCCTTCAAAGCTCACACAAAATGACAGGCTTATAGAAGGACATGAAAAATTACATTTTAACAAAACAAAAGAAGGACATAAATAATACAAATTCAGCTTTTTGTTGTAGGATACAATTTACACTTAGTAAAGGTACAGAAAACCTCTATCCTTCTAAAACAAATACACACATAAACATGCATACACATTCGAACATACTGTACACACATATATGTTCCTTTCAGACATTAACCAATTAGAAAAAAATGGCATATATATGGAATGGAATATATATATAGACGCGGGGCGCTCCTCTGTTGAGCGACTCGTGATTGAAGGCTTTTTAACATTATATAGCGACTTTTTTTTCAAGTTTTGTCACACACACACACACACAAATATACATATCCAAGCCTTCAATCAAAAGAAGATTTTCTAATATGGCAACATATTAGACAATAAAGCTTTTTGAATCTTGAATCTTGAATCTTGAATTATTATTATTATTATTATTACACAAATATAACAATATATGTCATATTTATTATATTATTCATAATATCTTTATAACTATAAATCATTTAAATGCACATCTTATACAGGTAAGTAACACTTTCGTCACTATGTGCCTTCACTCTGACTCAAACTTAATAATTATGTATTGTTAAGTAGGATTAACACTTGTAATAACTGATTAATATTAACAACAATTATGTTTACCTAGCAGAACTGCAGGTGTAATATATATATAGCAGATCTGCTAGGTAAACATAATATATATATATATAGATGTTTAAGAAGTAAATAAAATAATGTTGAAATGAATTATTCTATTTTCGTCATGAAATGAATGTTGTACAATAAAAATATTTTACAAATTGCTTAAAGTACAATTTAGTGAAAACTTTTGAGACACCACGACATAGAAAATGAATGTGTGTCAAGTAACTGACAGATTTACAGGAAATGTCCACAGACACTGCATGCAGACCCAGCCCTCTGTCTTCTTCTTTCGTGCTGGTTGGCTGAAGCTCCTTAGAGATGATTGGTGGCTCTGAACAACTCTCCACCTCCTTCCTTTGTGTCAAATTTAAAAATGACTAACAACGATGTCTTTTTCAAGTAATTCGTAGTAGATTATAGTAGTAGTGTCTAGTAGATTATGGTAGTAGCAGTCTTGTAGCAACCTGTATTAAATAGAAGCCTGTGTGTGTGTGTGTGAGTGTGTGTGTGTGTGTGTGTGTGTGTGTGTGTGTGTGTGTGTGTGTGTGTGTGGTTTCTAGGTGAAAAGCATAGTACAGTTCTCAATCTCAAGTATACCAGATACCTCAGTCTTTCTGTCTCTCTCTCCCTCCCTCCCTCTCTCTCTCTCTTATCTCTTAATAAATTCATTATTACGGTAACAGCTGTTCAAAGGGGTGCAAAGTTTGGAAAGATTCATACTTAGAGGTATGATGCTTACACACACTTTCTCTCTTCTGTCTTTCTCTTTCTCTCTCTATGTCGCTTTTTCACACACACAAACACACACTCTCTCTCTCTTTCTCTCTCTCTCTCTCTCTCAAAGATACCCACATTTCCTTTCTAGATGTCTAGATGCCCCCCTACCCACCCCCACATTTGACACTTAGAGAGAGAGAGAGAGAGAGAGAGAGAGAGAGAGAGAGAGAGAGAGAGAGAGAGAGAGAGAGTGTGTGTGTGTTTGTGTGTGTGAAAGAGCGACATAGAGAGAGAAAGAGAAAGAGAAAGAGAAAAAGTGTGTGTAAGCATCATACCTCTAAGTATGAATCTTTCCAAACTTTGCACCCCTTTTAACAGCTGTTAATAATTAATTTATTAAGAGATACATTGGTGATTGATTCAGGGAGGGAGCAATAATGATAGAAAGAGAGAGAGAGAGAGAGAGAGAGAGAGAGAGAGAGATAAAGAGAGAGAGAGATAAAGAGATAAAGAGAGAGAGAGAGAGTGAGAGAGACAGAGAGAGAGAGAGGGAGAGAGGGAGAGGAAGAGAGAGACAGAGAAAAAAAGACAGAATCGCAATTGTGTGTGTATGTGTCATAATAACAAAAAATTGTATTCTTGCTTTCCCCAGAATCAACAGCAGCAAGGTGATTCATGCCACCCTTTACCCTGTTGTCAGGTATATGACATTACTTCTTTAAAAAAAACTTAAAAACAGAGATCTCACTGTCACCACATCTCATTTATATCACAAAGACAAACAAGACTGACTTTATATAAATCAAAGTCTGTGATAGGGGCACCGCTACAAAGAATTCTGTTGCCAGTGAAGTAAAATACATATATGTAAAACGTTCCTAACATAAAATAAATAAATTGTATATATGTAATGTAAGTATTGCTAACATGAAAAGCATTCAGTGAAGACATGTCAGAGGATGTCAGTAAGAAAAGCTCTAATGACACTGTGGCCTGAGAAGAGACATCCCCACCAGAATAGAGTAAGAGAGCTCTTCCTCCCCCCTCTCCTGCCTGCTGTTTTGGAGAAATGCATCGTGGTGTAAATCAGTGTCCCAGCATCACCAGCTATTTAAAATAGTAAAATAGTACAAAAACAAAGCATTCAGTGAAGACATGCCAGAGGATGACAGTGAGAGACTTGGAGCAGAGATCCTGTGGAGCAGAGCTCATCCCCCCTCTCCTGCCTGCTGTTTTGGAGAAATGCATCGTGCTGTAAATCAGTGTCCAAAGGCCTTTTTTAACAGTAAACAGATGTGTTTTGAAGTAACATAACATAACTCAGGTTATTAAAGTAAGGCTTAAGTAAGATGCTGGCCTGGGGGCTTGATAGGGGAGGGTTTGCACACACGTGCCCAACGCTACTGTTTTCATCTCAAGTAGTGCAAGTGATGATGGCCTAGTACCGAAACGCGCTCATTTGCTGGACATGTTCCAACTCTCTTCATCTCACCACTTCCAATTCTCCATCTCAGATTGACATAATCACCATTGGAAAATGGATTTACAAAGGCCAGAGGTCAAAGACATTTAGATATGTTTTTTGCAAACATGTGTCACATTCATGTGTCATTTGACTTTTATTGATGCATCAATTGACAAACATCACAGAACAAAGATCTACTCCGAGTCATGTTAGCTATGCAGTTTTACACTGTAGCCACAATCATTGACTTCATTTTGACAAGACCAATACAAGCACAAAATCTCAGACCCAAGAGTCAGTGAGTCAATAGTTTATGAGTCTGTGTCACAAATACAAAATAAGAAGACCATTCTCATGATCACATTTAGTTGTCCATACACAAGAACACCAGGATTTCATTATTAAAATCAGGATATAAGTACAGTCGGTAAGTATATTTCCAGATGTATGTTTGATAATGAAATCCAGGCAGCATCACTTAACAGAATATTTTACACGTGTGTACACAGTATCCTCCTGAAGCTCTCTCTTCCTCCTGTCTCTGTTAGTCCTCTGGTCAGACACATTCACTGCTGCGTAATTCAGCACATCCTCATTTGTATCCTGTGGACAAAAAAAAAAAATGCTAGCCTGGCTGTTGCACCAAGCTCATAGACAGAGCTTGGTCTGGCAAACCTCCCATAGACAGGAAGTTCCCAGAGGCAGGATGAACAGGCATCTTTCAAATGCCTCTGTGTACTACTGGACAAAGCTACAATCAATCAGACCACTGACTCTTAAACGCGTAGCATTTGCTTTTCATTTGCGCCAATTTTTTGGGTAAAGGAACAGTCGAGAATAGGCAGGTTGGCCAGACTGACTTGAATGTGAAGTTCAGTGTAGCGTCACATGCAGTCACATGCAAGGGTGGGCCCAGGCTAAAAAACTGCATTACCATTATCAATTTAATAATTTCCTTCACTTAAATCTAGACTCTTTAGTCGCAGGATTCTTATTCACATGTAATCTAGTATGTCCTTGATTGACAAAAGGACTTCTGAACCAAACAGAAAAACTTTAAACCTTGACTCTGACTTTGACTAAACATCCCAAGCAACTATAGAGTACAAGTAAAATGATCATATACACAACAAACAAATAAACAAATAAATAAATGAATAAATAAACTGGTGGGCAACAAAGAACTGTGGTTTTATTTTGAAAACCTGCATGTTGCTTGATTACCTGATAACCTCCTTGCTCCCCTGAGGATGATGGGGTGGTATTGTCTGTTGGTTAACAAAGAGGGAATGCATGTCAATAACATCAAATAAACATACTCAATTTAATTCAGTTGAATATACATAAATCTATTGATTTATCATCACTGTCCATTTTATTTGTATTGTTTGGATTTATTAATTTTTGGTATATAAACTTACCTTCAAAGCATTGGCATGTTTTGTCCTTACAGTTGATGTAGATTAGTAGACCAAGAAGAACAAGACAGAACCCAACAGTAGCACTCAGGCCATACACCAGATGTACCAAAGAATCCCCTACAGGTCAAGATACTGTATTAAACATCATGTCCATGACAGAAAAAGGATAATGACATGGTCAATCTCAGATCAACTGAGTTCATTGTCAGGTTAGGTGCAGTACCATGACTTTCTATATGTACTTTAAAATGAGACAGTAAGGGAACATGCATATTATCTGTAAACTGGCCAAATAAGCACACACACTTCCTCTATCCACCCACCCACCCACCCATCCATCCATCCATCCATCCATCCATTTTTCTGTCTCCAACTATTCATCCATTCATTCAGTGATTAACCATTCAACATCCATGTACCTAGCAGCTGTCCACGTGATCCATCTATTTCCATTTAACCATGACTCCATCTGAACTGTATTAACCCATTTATCCATCTGGCAGCAACCATAGCATATATGTATGTTTCATTTTTAAGTACCCTATACTTCTCTTGAATCACTTAAAAATGTAAAGTATGTCTTTAATTTAATGAAGAAGCCTTACTGATGTGTAGCACTGTCCCGTTTCCAAACAGTATGTGTCCACAGGTGGAAACAGCACAGTAGTATGTCCCCGTGTCTGTGAGGGTGAGGTTGGTACTGGTGAGGCTGTAGTTACAGCCTGTCCCACAAAGGCCGCTCCTGTTTGTGCTGGTGTAGATGACTGCTGGAAGGGAATCATTCTCAGCTGCTCTGAACCAGAACACTCTGATGTCCTTTGTGTCGATTGCTGTGTGTACTGTGCAGTTCATTACTACGGAATCCCCTGGGTGCAGTATTTCCAGCACTGGGGTCTGAATTATTTTTATTGAGTGCTGTTTTCCTATGTAGAAGGCAAAATGTGCATCAATCGCCTAATAATCTATCACACTAGAGCCAATACAGTTTTTATACTGTATAAATAATTATGTCACCTTACCTTGCACTGCCAGATATGTTCCATTTAGGAAATGTAACTCAAAAGCATCATTTACTCCACAAAGGTACAAGGCTTCATCGGTTAGTTTTGTGTTGGATATAACCAAATGAAAACCTAAGACATCCGTCATGATGTTAAGATGAGAATTTATAAACTCACCAAAAAAATTTGGGCTAACATGGCTTTGCCATCTTAACACAGGATAGGGTTTTTGGCCAGTCACTTGTTTATACCAGAACAGTACGTCATTTTTATATTTCTCTTCAAAGAAGCATTTTAAGGTAACATTGTCTCCAGTAGCAGCTGAGATGACTTGACTTGTCTTATACGAAGTACCTGCTCCACCTATAAGAATGTTCAAACAAAGAAATGCAGGTAAATTGTCCCAAGTTAAAGAGTGAATAGATCCCACACATTACTTATCACTATTAACACATTATATCCTAAAGTAATATTTGCAATGTGAAGGTAGTGAATCACAAAACAATAAAAGATAAATACAGTAAATGCATTATAACACACATTGTACTTACATGCTTTCTTATGAAGCTTTGTAATCATGAATAAAATGATAATCGCCATATGAAAGATAGCCATGCTCTGGTAAGTGTGTACTGAGTGAAAGATAGCTAGTACTGAAACACAGAACATCAGAGAGGAGAAGCTGTTCTGCTGATGGGTGGGTTGTGATCGCATGTAGACCAATGTGAAGCCTTCAAGGAGCTTACAA
Source organism: Setipinna tenuifilis (assembly GCA_030347295.1). Lineage (NCBI taxonomy): Eukaryota > Metazoa > Chordata > Actinopteri > Clupeiformes > Engraulidae > Setipinna > Setipinna tenuifilis. The sequence continues at coordinate 26,177,577 of CM059280.1, forward strand.
AACCCACCCCTCCTCTTGAACTTTCCACTGTATCGCTCACAGTAAAGCTCTTTGAAACCTGAAATGTGTGTCAAAGAAGGTTTTACATGTTCCTCTAGTTGTCAACAAAAATGCTGCATGTGTTAGCTATTTACAAGGTGTCAACAATAAGCAATTTGTCTCTCTTTCTCAGAGACCTGCAGGTGTTAACAACTAGTGTATGCACATCTCAATTATCAACAGATTGCCTTACCTGCTTAGGGACAATCCTAGACATTAGCAGCCTCATACTAAGGTTGTGTACTTACAAAAACATTGCAAAGCCCATCTTTAATGGTCATGGTGGCATGTACTAAAAGTTACCTTACTAAATGTATACTAAATGTAAGTAAATGTATATTCCCGCAAGGGTACATATGTTTTTAGTAAGTTTTTGTCAGTTGGCAACACTTATAGGCGATGCATCGAAAGTACCATTTTAGGAATTGTTTCAGTCTATTGCACTATGGGCAAAAACCTTTATTAATAAAACAAACCAATCTATTATATAATGTCAAACCATTTACTGGCACATTTTGGCATTAATTGCCACCTTGCGTCTATGGGAGTCAGCAGTCATCTGCTTGTGTCCAGTTAGGCTAGAGCATGTATAAGCATGCACAAAATGTTTCAATGATCAATATGTTGAATATGGCAGCATTGGTCTCATTAGAGAATATAGCCAATGGCCAGATTCTCTGTTGCTGCATTTCATATCGCCTCTACCTTGACCAATAGACCCAACCAAATTTAACATTAAGCAGAGCGGAACTCCAGCAAATAGTATAACCACCCATTTCATTACGCCATTTTGTTATTGTTCTCAACTGCTCCAGTGCCTCTGGACTGCAAGAAATGTCTTGTTGTGACCTTGCCAAAAAGCACTTTGAGCTGCATATATATATATATATTATTTATACATTCAGAACTTTTTAGGTCTGACATGTGTAATTGAGGTCTTCCTGCACAGTCTAGCCCCAGGCTTGAACCCACAACCTCACAGCAACTCTGGTATGGAAGACAGATGTGCCACCAAGTGAATCAGTAAGTAGTGTATCCTTTTGGGATGTCGGGAAGGAGGTTTGCTAATGTTTTGTATGAATTTCACATAAGTCTTTGTACTAAATTGGGAAAATGGTAAATTTACTGCAAGGACAGTAGTATAGAAAATGACTAAAGTTAAAGACTCAAACTGGTGTAACCGAAAGTGTTAGAGGCATTTTAACACAAGCCTTGCACTTCCTCTGTTAGTGTAGAGCAGACATGTGACTGTGTCAGTCATGAGCAGATGTGGGTGACTCACAAATGAAGTGAAATCAGACATGTCAAACAGGAAGCATATTTGTGGATAACCATACACATCAGTAGTAATCCAAGCGACAGCATTACTGAATATATTTGCTGCCAGAATATAACAATTCTGAAATCACAATCCCCCTTCAACCACACACAGAAACACACACATCCACACATACATACCCACACACACACACACACACAGAAGTCATAACACCGGCCACAATGTTTTGAATTGCCCAAACCTCCCCCTACCTAGCTTATGGCATCCCCTGGATCTAGACAACCTGATGATGCATTTGTTCCCTTAGCACCCTGGATAGCTTCAGCCCTTCAGCACCCTGGCTAGAGCCACAGCAGCACTGCTACATCTCCTGCATTAACATCAACATTTTCAGCAGCTTGTACCAAACTGTGTGTGCTTGTTAAATAAAGAAATGGTTTGAAGTTACGTGTAGGCCAAACTGTTCCTTACCTTATGACAAACATGATCAGGGAACCTGGAAGGTGTGATGGCGTGTTTGCTCCCTTAGCACCCTGGATAGTTCCAACCCTTCAGTACTCTGGATAGAGCCATGCTGGCTCTGGTGCATTTGCACTTTTTAACATCCCTGTCACACAGAGCTCTTTTGGTACCGGCACTAGGTGATTCATTACACTCATTTAGGTTGAGCTACTGCTAATTAACTAATTAACCAATTAACTTTGTGGGTGCACACACAGGTTATGTGTAGCAATAGTTCTTAACAAAATGAGTTAAAGGATCACACCAAGGTCAATATGGTATTTAATAACCTATCCTAGCGTGGTGAGTGGGTGCCACGTTTGTTTGTTTGTCTGTTTTTTTCTTCAGCTCTTCCCAAGCAGGTAAAGGACCCGAACAATGGAAGTCAGCTGTTATGCCTCATGATTGGCTCTAATTATTGTTAATTATGTGTAAATTAAGAATTGGGAATAAATCATGGATTTGTAATGTGGATGTGTGGACATGTGTACAAGTTTGGTTGTATGTTGAAATTGCCATTATTATGTAAATGGGAGATCTAATGGGGTTTTGTATTAATAGCTGCTGTTTGGAGTTAATTGTAGTTAATTGGGGAGGGGGCAGAGACTATTTAAGACCTCAGAAGGGGGTTGTTCTCTCGCTGCCCATTTTCAGACCAGTCTGCATGTAGTCCGGAGCTGTGCTGTGTTGCCTTTCAGACTGTGTTTTTTTCCTTTCTTTTCTTTTCTCACTAGCTTGGCTAGATTTTGTCTTTTCTTTTGATAATTTCATGGGCCTTTGAATCTTCAGTTTTATTTTCTTTATTGTTATTTTTGCTCACATTGCTCACTTTGGACTGTTTGGACTGTAAATAAACCACCTTCCTTGCACCAAAGTTGCAGTTCTTGGCTGCGTCACAGAACCCATGTGACAATCCCAATTACACATCACTAGATTGACATTTCCGCTTTTACCTCACTATGAGTGTCTTTGAATAAAGAAATTAAAACTAGTGTCTATCATATTGTTGTCCCTCTGTGTGTGTGTATGTGTGTGTCTCTCAGTGTGTGTGACCCTCGCAGTGTGTGTGTGTGTCTCTGGCTTCATATAGTTACTTGAAGCAGAGAGACATGTCCCTCTCTATCAACAAGCACTACTCTCCCACCTCTCCCACAAGGTTAAAGCAGTCTTAACTCTCTGGAAGATGTTGTCTCTCTGCTGGTTCAATCTGTCTCATTTAGGATGAGACAGCGAGAGATAGATATATCCAAAATGTAAATCATAAATCTGTCAATATAGTGGAAAATAACCTGAACCGTTGCTAAGTCAGGAAGGACATACCATATGAGAACATGGTTTATTGACACTCTTGCCACTTAGTTTAGGGTAGACTAAACATTCCAATAACCCAAATATGAGAATTTGCAAGGCCTTACACCTGTGCTCGCACATGCTATCAGTTTCTGGCCGAGGTGGCAGCTTAGTTTAGTCTCGATTATTTTGCTGAATGAAGATTCTTGTATGGACCCCTACTTGAGCAGACAGCTAAAACAGTACACAGTTGAAGGCTAGTCATTTGACAGTCTAAAAGAATTCATAGAAAATCATATAGAAGTCTACAATCTATGTTCCAGGCTAAACAATGAAGCCAAAGCTGAATGTTCTTAAGTTGCAATTCCTCACATGTCAATTGGGGGCTGGCAGCAAAAGCCAACAACTTCCCATAGACTCCCATGTTAAAAAGTACATTTTCACAGCCAGGGCCGCCCCTAAGGTTTTGGATGCCCTAAGCATAACTGTTCAGGGAGGCCCCCCCACCACCTCACCATACACACGCGCACATGCCACACACACACACACACACACACACACACACACACACACACACAAACACACACAAAATTGTACTGAAACCGTTATTTATTAAAATTCACATTTTAAAACTGAACATTTACAATATTATAATAAATAAAGCTAATAACAGTAAAAGTAAAAAAGAGCAGCACCATTAATAATGTATAAATAATAAATACGTGTTAGAACATTCTTAAGAGCAACAATGATGGGAAAACGATATGAAATGCAATTTATAAAAGTATGTTATATAAAATTAGGGAAACATAGAATCATGCTGTAAAACTACACATTAAGCACAGTTTTGCTGGTTTGCAGGTTTACTTGCCACTTTGACCCATTTTAGTGTGTGTGTTTGGCTAGTAAAGATCTACTTGCCATTTTGGCTGTCTGATCATCAGGCAGAATATATTTGGACTGAAGTAGTAATCTGACGCACAACATTTCCAAGCATGCCACATGCCTTGTACAATATTCGTTTTTATAATTTAGAGTTTACAACTACATCAAATCACGCACGCTTTACTTCTCCCTCTTGGACGTGTCTATGGTGCTGAAAGCACTTTGCCAAACCCCGATCGATGACTGTCTGAGGCCCTACGCACGCTGCGTACTCTGCGTATGTGAAGGGGCGGCCCTGTTCACAGCAATAATAAACAGGTCTATAAAAATTCTGATTTTTTAGAATCCATTAGTTTAATACTGAGACAATTTACAGTGACATTCATAGAATGAATTTGCAAAGATAGCAGTGCCTGGACCCTTTCAGTTTGTAAGAAAGTCTATGTGTAACATCAGAGAGGGTTTTTTCAGCACTCTTACGAATGGATTGATGATATACAGCTTGTATAGACCTAGGATATATGTATACACTAAGGATACATATATAGGATATATAGGATATATGTGTAGCCTCAGGATATGTGTATAGACTCGGGAGATATGTATAGACTCAGGATATAGACTCTAGCTTATTTATATATGCTCAGGGTATGTGTATGGCCTAATGATATGGTATGGATTTAGGATATACGTACATGTATGTGTAAGGACTTATGACATGTGTATCGACTCATATGTGTATGGCCAAATGACATGTATAGTGCTCATGATATGGGTATGGTCATCATGATACATATGTGTGGGTCTCTAAAGTTGTGGGTACTGTTGTGTTGTTAAAAGCCCTACTTTATACATTAACAGTTAAGCTCGCCAGTTCACATGCTGCCAGAGCTGTGTCTACACAGTGCAGTTTCCCGTGTGACATTTCTTTTTCCTATTATGGTATTTACAATCTACTTGCTTTAGAATCTACTTTCCAGTAGCAGCATTTTGTTTCAGTTTTATAAAGCTTTCCAGCTTTACAGTATTTTCTACCAAATACTATGAACTCACTTTAAGTACACATTTGGCATGCACAGGTTATTATCTTAAACAAAAGAACATTGAGATGAAGTAAAACTTTATTTTCATAATTTTGGTATTAATACATGTGTACAAGCATATCCAAAATAATTCATGCCACTGGGCACTATATTTTCATTCATGGCAAAAATGAATTCAATACCAAATGAATCAATACCAATACAATTACTTAAAGGAACTAATGAAAGGCTTGTTGTTTATTGTGTTGAACATCAGAATACACACTGGCATGTTCCTCCCTCTTCCTTCTTGATTTGGGTTTCCTCTCAGAGAAGTGAAGTGCTGCATAGCTGACCTGAGTAGAGTCTGTACCATGACACTACAGGGGAAAACACGGTAACACTTTACAATAAGGGTACTGTAACTACTGTATAAACCACAGTGCATTAATGTTTAACACATACTCCTACATCATTTACTATTAATTCATGGTTAAAGAATACATGGTATAGCACACCTTGTCAGAGATTAAGCTATTACTACATTAATACATGTACATTCATGTACTCTTGTTGTACCAAAAACACAATTCAGACATGAATATGAGAGTATACCATAGCATGTTCTCAGGTGCCTTTGTAGCTAACAAACCAAGTTCCAGTGAGTAACATCACAAAAATGTTTGAGATACATTTCCACAACATTTCTGCTAAATGGCTTTACCACAGTTAGTGGCTCTTCAAAAACATCTTCGACAATTTAATAACATTCTGTTATTACCTGTGTCTCCAAGCGATCAGTTGAAGATCTCACTTGTTCGCCTGCTTGTGGAGATATGCCGGACAAAATTACTATTATTAATTGAAGTGTGTAGTATTAAACACCTTTATTTAACATAGGTATATGGTGGGACATTTGTTTTAAAGTATTTTCGTGTACCTTTGCAGTGTTCACACTCTTTTCCTTTGCAGTTAAGCCATACCAGACATATTATAATGCCAATACATAGAAGCAGTGTAACTCCTAGACTGATCACTACAGAATTTAGTGAGGTCAAGGGCTCTGAAAAGAATAAAATCAATAACAAAAAATAAAACAATAAAAATATATAAATTTCATATTTGTATCCTTTAGGGTATAAACAAAAGCAACACAATATTATTTGATAAAACATTATCATGCAAACGTATGGTTCTGTGAATTTCAGTGGAATCTCAGATATGTTCCTTATGTCTGTAAGTAAAATAGTACTGTGAATGTTTCACAACTAACTCATATGAACATAATTTAAACTCTAGGATTTTAATCATTGTTGCAAATAATAAAATGAAGCAGTCACTTACTAATTTCCAGCATTGTTCCATTTCCAAAGATGACTTGCCCACACGTGTCCACTACGCAGTAATACATTCCACTGTCATTGAGAGTGAGATTGGTCATGTAGAGGCTATAGGCACACTCTTCCTCACCCTGGCTCAGTGTGTCTGTGGGAGCGTAAATGAATCCGGGAAGGGAAGCTCCTGAAGACCTTCTGAACCAGAGAACCCTGAGCTCCTCTGATCGTTTCTCAGTCAGCACTGTGCATTGCAGAGTAACTGAGCCTCCGGGATAGAGAGGGTCTGATATTGGGGTTTGGACCACTGTGGTAGCGGCAGACCCAGGCTCATCTTAAACACAGTGAAAGAGAGAGATGGTGGGGATCCTCCATATTCATATTGTTTGGGTAAGAACTGAGCTCAAGCCATTGCTGCATACAGTTAGTGTGTTATAATGCAGAATGTCGCTTACCTTCAACTGCTAAAAATGTTCCATTAGCAAACACCACCTCATATGATTTTCTCACACCACAGAAGTACATTCCCTCATCAGAGCGGCTCGCTCTGGAAAAAATCAGATTGAAGTGTGCCTCTCCGTTGTCTAATTGGAACCGTCCATCTTTAAAACCTTTAGAAAACTCAGTGGCTGCATGTTTTTGAGACTGCACCACGGGTAAGGGTTTGCTTCCCAATGTTTGTTTGTACCAGTAGAAACGCATCATTCTGAGGTCCTCGGAGAAAAAGCACTTCAGCGTTACATTTTCCCCAACACGAGCTCTGGTTATGGGTCCAGTCTGATGAAGATCTTCAGCAGGAGCTGCACCTAAAATTTGAAAGAAAAAATAACGTAAAATTAAAAAAAAAAATGGTATGGTACATGCAAGTCATTCTGTACAACAGACTTGCTTAGTCATCTACAGTAACAGCAATACATTCTATTTAACATGAAATATAATAAACATATTTTGCAATAAAGAAAAAGTAAATGCACCTGTGAAACAATAAATAAGGCACATTTGTAGATTGTACTTTTTGACAAATTTAGAAGCAAACCATTTACTCACAGAGTTTGCCAAGCAGCAAAACTGTCATAAAAATGATCATGTTTTGTTGAAAGTCTGGGTGTAAATGTTCTTTCCTCTGTGTCTCAATCACAAATGACCATTTGCATTGTGCATACGTACCTTAGAGGGAGGGTTGAAAGATGACAGTCATTGGTTGGAAGAAAACATATCAAGCCCACACTGAAAAAAAGGTTCCACTTGAGTAGTGACATGCTGTGGAAACTTTTGAGGGGTAAGGTGTACACAAAGAGGGGTTGAGGTGGCTACATTTCAGTTTTGTGTGACTGAAAGCTTGCACCAATGCACAAAGCACTACCTAGCATAACAAGACAATACATCATACAGATATTTTGACAGATACTGTCAACACATCATAGTAGGTTTGTTCTTTTATAAGTTATTTTTTACTAATTTAAAGGAATTAACTACAAAGGCCAACATAATTTATTTTGGTAAATATAATGGTTTACGAAACACATAAATCATTGGTTAAATACATCAGTTAATCAAAAATAAATGTTTTGTAATGTAAAGTTTTTTAAAGTGTTTAGTACTTTATAAAAAGGTAGTACTACATTGTGCCTTATTTTGGAGTGCCATTTTGCTACTCCTGTTAAATGAGCCAGGTCATTTAACCTGGCTGTTTTTAAAACTTTCCTGTTTACCATACTTAATAATAATTGAGTTAGTCATATACAGCTAAGGTTACCTGTCTATGTTCAAAGCTCTAAATTTACAATTTGACAACACACAGGCCTGTTTTCTTTACATAGGTAGGCCAATATAGATACATGCATTTCATAATAAACTAATAGCTCTTTGTTAAACCCAAAAAGACAAATTGTCCCCACATGACTAGTCATAGTTATGGGTAGTGGGAACAAGAAATGGAAAAAGAGGCAGAAAGGAAGATGGCAAATGCAGCAGTAAGGAGACATTCACCTAGTGGTGTATGAGGGTAATTAAACATGCAGCAGCCAGAAAGATCTTCACCTAGTGGTGTATTGTTATATTTTTGGTGGATTTTGACTTTACACCTGAAGTCCCTAATCACCTTTAGGTTGCGTTGTGTTTTTCGTTGGTCAAGATAGAAGTCTGGACTCGTTGCTTTTGATTAGGATCGATGATTTATTACAAATAGATGGAATATAGAGAAAATGACATCAACTGATTGTAACAAAACAAGGTTTAGAAGACTAAGAGTCTATCTATCCTCTGGTTCTTACAACACTCTTCCACCTTCACTGCAAAGTTCAGGTAGGCTAAGCTTTCTGTAAGATGTTGTCTCTATGCTGGTTCGATCCGTCTCTCTCGGGACAAGACAACGTGAGGTAGATATACTCAAAACACCAATTGTAAATCTGTCTAAACAGTGGAAACAACTAGAACAGTTTCTATGTCTAGAAGGGCATACTTTGTATGAGCATAGTTCACGGACACTCGTAGTGCTCAGTTTAGGATAGAGTCAACATTCTAATAACCCAAATATGTACATCTACTAGGCCCTGCACCTGCGCTCGTTCATGATATCAGTTAGTCGTGGCTATTCTGCTGACAAGAGTCTAGCACAGACCCTTACTGCATAGGGAGAAAATCGGGGTACAGTTGAAAGCTATTTATTTGACAGAATACAGAAAATCATGCAAAATTCTACAGTATACAGGTAATTAGAAGGGTGTAGCATATGGGCGTTATTGTCATATTACGTAATGTGGATTGTGCTGGATTTAGTTTGGCAAGCTAGTTGCTAAGCTAAGCCACCTGCCTTAATGTGGGCCTCAAACTCGGAACCAGTAGCTCATTGCAGGCAGCTTAGTGCTATTTCAAATGCACACGCAGAGCAGTGCGCTTGATTGGCATTGTCATGAGTTCATGAAAGAATGCAACACAATTTTCATAAATTTTTAACATGTTTAAATTTCTTAAACAGGCGTACTCACACCCTTGTTCTGTTATACTTATTAAAAATATGATTCATCTACCATTTTTAAGTGAGAGGGGGGTGTTTCCTTAATTTCCTTCTGGACAAATAAATACTTTACTTTACTCTACTTGTCAAAACCAAATGTAACCAAGCGTAAAACGATATTTCTAATATTTTGCCTCATATTTTAAGGATCTACAGGGAATGTCCCAAAGATCCACTGGTAGACCACAATTATCGGGTTCGCGAACCCTGATCTACAGTTTTAGTTTAAGAGGCTAGTTTCCTGCCATGATGTAGGACTACACTGTGTTCCGTTACGCCTGTTGTCTACTGTGTAGGCCATCTGGGTACTTTGAGTCTACTTCATTTCGCTGGTTTTTAATTGGAACAACACTGCCTACTCTGACCGGGCATTTTAAAGCAACACTAAGTAGTTTTTTCAACCTTAAAATAATGTTTCCAAACACGTTTCAGTGGTTCATCAACTTGTAACAGGGTAAAAGACACTTTTGAATTTGCTTTGCCACCCTACATGCAGTAGCGGTTTTAGGCAGGGGCGAACCGGGCAGCCGCCCGGGGGGTGAGAGGTGGTCTCGCCCGTGGCGTGAAAACACTATAGAACCGCCACTGCCTACATGCCCATAACTGCACTAAGTTTGGAGGAGCAGCTTTTCTCCCTGTAGTTTCAAATGAGAGACAATTCCGCTTCCAAACTGTAGGGCGGCCAAAGATAACCACTACTTAGTGTTGCTTTAAGTAGGTACGTAGACCAAATGGAACAGGCTGCTACAGTGGATAACTAAGCTATTGACATGACAGTTAACAGATTCAACTAACCTTCTGAGCCTGGTGGAGAGCAAACCAGGAGCATCACGGACAGATAGGGGTTAAAATTACCAGGGAGTACTTAGACTAAATTCGGTGACTTTGAAGATTGCAGTGCTGCTGGTTACCTTAAATGTTTTAACGTTTCCTCACCTGCTACACTGTCTTGGCACTATGTGTGAACAGAGACTTTCTTATATAGGAGGAGACACAGCACTGGACAAATCATCTACAGAAATGCATGGGAAACTTTGTAATGCCAGGATGGCATGTGTCTACAAATATCCTGTCTGTTTTGCTGCCAAGAGCCATAATCTGCCAAACTTCCATTTGATACAAACCAACAAACATTTTAAGGCATTACAATCAAGTTTTGTAATTTCAACCATGTAATTTTTATGTCTCTCAGTCATCGAAGAGTGCATATAATTGTCTCTCAGCATTTACTTAGGTAGGGTCTGGTCTTCAGTGGTGGTATGAGGTGGGCGATGGGGGTGTTAGGGGAAGGTGGGCATTAGAGGGTGTATGTGAGAACCCAGAGCAGGCCAGGCCTGAATCTCAGCATTATTGATGATTTTAATGATCTTAAATATTTTTTATAATTGGATAAAACAGATATGTCAGACAACGATTTTATGGTTAAAATCATTTAATAAAATGCTCATACATTTTGCAATGGTGATTTATCACAGTAGAAACATTGGGTCAAATTGGTTACACTTTAGATTATATAAGCCCCATCTTAAACAAAGCATATTGATAATATATATATATATATATATATATATATATATATATATATATATATATATATATATATATATATATATATATATATATATAACAAATTACTAATTTACTAACTTACTACATCGCTAACTATGGATAGTTGTCTACAAATAAACATGTCAGTAAGCAGCTAATTAATGACCAATATCTGTGTCTTAATCTAAAGTGGTACCTTCATATTTCTTAACAGTGGACATTGGAATATATGCTCTCTCCTCTTATTCATTAGAGGCTATAACAGCTGTAACAGCCCTAAACTAATAAGAACGTTTTTCAGCAATAGCTTCAGTAGTACAACAACACATATGCTATCTAAACGTATCCATAATCTGCTCCAGACCTTTTTTATATTTCTTAACACCGGACATCAGAGTATATACTCTCGTTTTGCAGCTCTCTCCTCTTTTGTCCTTGTTTTGCTCTCTTACCAGAGAAATGCAAGGCCGCATAATTAATGTGTTCTTCAGCATTCTGATCAAAAAATAAATAAGATATATATAAATATATATATAATTTTATATATACAATCACATGTTTACAATTAATGCAGATATACAACGTTTCAATTTTGACTTGAGTAAGAAACCTTTTAAGTAGTATGTATGCCATTATATTTGGTACCTGTCCCTTTGAATCATGTCTAACATGTCTGTTTGTGTGTACTTGGCCAGACCGCAGATCTTAAAGAAACAGACAAATAAATAAATGAAGGTGACATAATGCTCTGTAAAACAATACTTTTGACAACATAATATTGATAAGACAGATTACTTAAAATAATTTCTACAGTAACATAGTAATTTTATACATACATACATACATATATATATATATATATATATATATATATATATATATATATATATATATATATTAAATTAAATAAAATTATTTTTATTGCACAGATTACATACCTTTATTTTGTATTTTTTTCTTCCTGTATTGGTAAATTAAACAGGCCAAATAGGATATGATCATAAGGCACAGCCCCAACACAGCAACCAAACCATAAACAACAGGTTCCACAGCTTTAGCTAAAGAAACACAAACACAAATTTGTAATCTGTTAGAGCTGCACTATGGGAGTCATACTGAATAATAATCTGTAATAAAAAAAGAATTACCGATGTTCACATCAGTCTTACTGTCCGATTGTATTTGTCCACAGTTGGCCACTTCGCAGAAGAATGCTTTGCCATCCTTAAAGCTCAGGTCAAACTCTCTGTGCCCTGTGTTATAAAAAAGGCCCATAAAGGTGAAATAAATAGCATACTTTATGAATGTGTATCGCTGTATCCCACATATCTTACCTCTGATTACCAAGAATGTTCCATTTCCAAATTTGATCTCACTGTACATTGTGGCAGTGCAGTAGTATGTTGCTTCATCAGATTGTGTGATATTTTTGATGGTCAAATTGAACGTTCCCTCAGACTTTTGTGTTGAAATTCGGCCATTTTTATTCTCCTCCAAAAATGGAGGATGCCATGCGACGATACCTCTCTGTGCTTTAATCACTGCATGAGGCTTTAGTCCCAGTATCTGCTTGTACCAGTGCAGTGTTTCTTGTGTGTAATCCACAGAGTAAAAACAATGTAAAGTCACTGTATCTCCAAGCGCAACTTCTGTTACTTGATTCAGTTGAATGACTTCATGTGCTTTACCTAAAAACATAATAAAGTGAGGTACATTAATGAATGCCACAGTGCAATACAATCTTCAGGTACAACTTAATTGCAGCCTTTACCCCATTAATCATAAATCTGTAATTTAACCACTGAAAATGTAATTAAGTAATTAAAACAATGGTAATGTAATTATTTAACGTTGAATTACTTTAACTATTAAACTTACATATGCTTATGAGCAGGAACACAAGTAACCAATTCATTTTTCACTCTATATTCCATGCACCGGATGTGATTTTGCCATGTTCATTAATAACCAGCTAACGACAGCACACTTAGAAGAATGCCTATCTCAAGTGGAGTGACACACTTACATAGACAGACATCAAAGAAGCATTACTTCTGTTTCCATGAGCTGCCTTGTGAAACAAGCATTTGATGATGTCACTGGGTGCTAGGCCCAGCCTTCAAGTCCAATAATGTCTAGCATTGTGCTAGTTCCTAGTGAATTAGTCTGATGGATCATTTAATCTTACCAAAAACATTGTGTCATCTGAAGAAGCAATACATTACTGCACTCTCACAATGTTTGATGTCATTACATTTAGAAGTAAAATGTTCTTAACTCTCAAAGGTATTATAAATTGGATACAAAAATACATGTTCACTCCTAAATAACTGTGTAAAGGACAGGGTCGTTCACCTTGCAGCAATGGCCTGTCATTAATCCTTAGGACCCAGACAGCCTAATTTCAGCATCAGTGGTAATCCAGCATTGTCTAATGTCTAGCATGGTGCTAGTTTCTGGTAAATTAAGTGAGCAAATCAGTTGAGTAATTAAATAATATACTAACCGGACAGATGCAACCAAAACACCATCGAACAACTGTTGTTATTCTAGGCGCTGCTGTAGCTCTAACTCTATGCAAAGAAATGAAATGAGTAATACTTTGGCAAAGTAATGGTGCTAGTTTGTAAATGCCATGTTAACAGCTAAAACAATAACAAAATTAAGCAATTCTGATCTCATATTCCACACTGAAGGAATAAACGTGTCTTGTTTGTGTGATACACACATAGACATACAATGTAAAACGTTGTAAAAGTGAGTGAATAATAATAATAATAATAATAATAATAATAATAATAATAATAATAATAATAATAATAATAATAATACAAACAATCCTACCACTACTACTACTGATAATAATAATAGATGAATATTCAGACATTAAGTGTAGTATGTCACGTGTCCATGTACTGTATATGGCATGCCTAAGTAGTCTAGCATACTTCCACGCATGTGGCTCTGTGAGTGCAGCGTGCTCCGTATAGCCTATGCTATAACATTCTGCACCAAGCTGTGCTAGCTGGCATTCGTTGCATAAGTGTTCAATTAACTATAAGTAGGATGTGGCTGCCACGACTATTCTCCACCCCCCACAATTTGTAAGTATTGAATTATCCATTATCCATAATTAGGATGTGGCTTACCAATCTGTGAACCTCACGGGCATGACTATCCTACCACCACCACCCTAATCACCTTGCCATCCTAGGCTCTCCTTTTCCATCAGGTAACCATCACATTCCCGGAGAGCTTCACACAGTGCACGACTTATGGCAGCTTCAGTCAGCGGTGGCAGGAGACGCTCTACAACATGTTCACGTTCTGCCGCCTCTTCCTGCTGCCGCTGCTCATCATGGTCAGCTGCTACACACACATCCTGCTGGAGATCTCCAGAGGCATGCTGGGACACAGTGGTGAGTGCTGCACTGCCCTGCAAAGCCAAAAAGCAGTAACTACATATTCTGTCAAAACATATTCTGAGTTTAGACTGGAAATTTACTTCACAACAACTCCTTTGTCTTGTGAATAAATGTCTTGCTTCTTCCTATTAAGATAGTACATAGGAGCGTCACTACTATTATACCTACAACATGTTTGACTGGTGAAGGAATCTGAATAATAATAAGGACATTGTACATAACATTTTTAATGTTACATTTTAATGACACGTTTCTTTATTATTATTTTATATTCCTGTTATTTTGTAACTCTTATTATCACAATCAGACCTTTGTGTGACACTTTCCTGGCCATATCTGTGTCTGCCTCCAGAGTTGAGGTGTTATGTGTATTCTATTGTCTGCCCCAATTCATTCACCCGTCTGAAGATGTGCCACACCCCTGTGTCACACCTGGAAGAAGCCTCTCCTGGTCGAACAAAGAGCTCATTCCCGCCAAGTCAACAAAGACACTTTGCCACAGTTGTCTAATGCATATTAATGTAGGGTGGGTCTAAGGGGTTGCACCCCTGTTGACCAAAGAGTATTTACTGGCTGTAAATCTTTGGATAATTTAGAGATATGGACGAACCACCACGCTGAAACTCCTGTCTCTCCATTGGTACCAATGCAAGAATAAACCTTGTTCCTGAGTTTCTCCGCCACGCTGACTAAGCCTTCATAATTATCTATGATATAACAAAATTACTAGTAAAAATAATTACTATCACTGGGCAGTATGACAACTTTGAAGGCATTTTTCTCAGTTTCAATGTTTTTTGTGTAGTTACTGTGCTTAGCCTTTGTAGGGCAGCACAGCTGTTTGACATGTGAAATGCACTCAATCGCATTGCCCCAGTGGTACTCTGTGCAGGTACCCTGGACTGCAATCTAGCTTAGATCAGACTACTTACTAAATCTCACCCACTCTCACTCAGCATAACACCACCATACTCCATGTAACGTAACCTACCACCAACATTATTATTTCCTGTGGGCCTACATGCCAGTGGAGAGCCCAAAGTGATGCAGTAAAGGGAGTATCAGTTAGTGGCACAGTGAACTGAAAGACTGAGGTTGAGGTGCCTACTACTGTAAGTCATCAGACATTAGCATTGTGTACGATTTGGCCTGGAAAGCTTGGTCACGTCTAGTATGTGTGACTGTTACGGTTGCTTTGTGTGTGTTCATATGATGATTAAGGCACATGCAGTATTACAGTAATCTGATTTATTCATTGCACAAGATACAGTGTTAGGCCTGGTTAATAAAGGACATGAAAAAAACAGAAATTCAAAGGGCTTCTCTTGTGATTTATTCAAAGTTCATGAAAGCACTGAATCTCTTAAACACAACAAAAACATAATTTACTTTAAAATGCACGCACAACTAAAATAAAAGCAATAACTTCACCATGTATATACTTTTAAACATTATTTTCAGCCCGTTTCAACAACTCCTATTTCTTAACAGCGGACATTGGAGTATATATCCTCACGTGGCATCTCTCTCTTCTTCTTCCCTCTTTTCGTTCTCTTATCAGAGAAGTGCAAGGCTGCATAGTTAATCAGTTCTTCGGCATCCTGGGCAGGCAAAAAAACACTTGTTACTTCTCTATAAAAAAATACTGTAGATGTTAATTTTCAAAAATTGATGAAATGAACAATACCTAATAAACAATACCTAATAAAACAAATATGAATACCATGTGGATGATACGTACCTGAGCAGGTTGTGGCTCTCGTGAAGACCGTGGGTCTGCCTCCCTAGAATTTGCAGCTTAAATAAACAAACAGATGACTGGTAAATAAATGAATTTAAACATACAGACAAGGTCAGTCCTTTTATCCAACAAAAAGTTTCATACCTTTATTATGTTTGTGTTTTTTGGACTGGTAAATTAAGCAGACCAAGTAGAAGACAATGAAGACAAAGCACAGCCCTAAAACAGTAGTCAGCCCATATATGAGAGGATGCACAGATTTCTCTACAAAACAAAGACACAACATGACTTACAGTATATGAATACATACATGTATTTCTGGGCTATACTTCCATTAGAAAACTCAGTTCCTTTTCCCGGAAAAGGAAACAGTAATGCAGAAATAATATTTGATAAACACATACCTGCATTAAAATCATACTGCATTAAAAAGTTGATAAAAAATTCCCACAGTATAAAACCGGTGTAACCTATGTTAAACATCATTACTAGATAAACATATATTATGCCTCAGCAGAAATGCAGTAATCATATTTGATGAACACATACCTGCATTGAAACCTTGTTCAGTTTTGTTTCCACAGTTTAATTGTCTACAGTTAGCCATTGCACAGAAGAGTGCGGTATCATCACTGATGCTGAGATTAGGCTGTCTGGGTCCTAGGGATTGAGGACAGGCCATTAGGTGAACGACCCTGTCCTTTACACAGTTATTAACGCGTGAATATATACTTTTGTATCCCATTTATAATACCTTTGAGAGTCAAAAACGTTCCATTTCCAAATGTAGTGACATCAAACAATGCGAGAGCGCAGTAATATATTGCTTCATCAGATGCCGTGATGTTTCTCATGGTGAGATTAAATGATCCGTCAGACATCTGTACTAAAATACGTCCACTTTCTGACTCTTTCGTAAATAGAACATTCCATATCACAGTGCCCCTTGCAAGTCTAACTACTGCATAAGGCTTTAGTCCCAGTTTTTGCTTGTACCAATACAGTGGGTCGTCTTTAAAAGGATAAAAGCAGGGCAAAGTCACAGTATCTCCAGGTTCTGCCTCTTGCACTCGGCGTGGTTGGACAATTTCATTTGTTGAGTCTAGAAAACAGTTTGGTACACGTAAGGGTATGATGGCGTTATACAGACAATTTCGTGCTCCACAGAGTAGTAGGCTGTGACATAAACAATTGCAATGAAATATTCATTGTACTTACACATTTTTAGAAGAGCCAATAAAATCATCCAAGTCATTTTTATAGCCACAGTATATTTTGCAAGTTGACGAGTGTAGTTATATGCTGTTGTCAAGCTTGGTGTCTCAGTTGCAAATGATTTCAGAGTGACTGAAAGACTTAAATAGTGGAACAAAACAGAAGTACCACTTCCTGTTAAAATGTTCCATTCAATGAGCCAATGAGCAAATGTGTCAGCATTAGTATTTAGGCCCTGCCTCCAAGTCCTACAGATAAATTAACAAACAGAACTTTTTTCCTAGCTAGGCTTATTGCAGTATTGATGACTCATGCTTTCTAGCACCATTTGAAATCAAATCATACTGTATGATGTCTGTACATAGATGTTTATTTAAACTAATACGTTGTCAACAATAGCATATTCAAATGTGTGCTCAAACAATGCTTTTAAATGCAAATCCTAATGTTGAACATAATTGGACAAAAAACTTAAACATGCACTGTAGCACATTTGTTCTGTAGGATGAAATGATTGCTCTCTAATGAGAAAACAAACTGTTTTTGTACGTCTGCTTTTCCTTCCTTCCCCTGCTTCCTGTTTCACTGACAGGTTAACCTTAAGCCCTTTGATTTTGAATCAGCTCAGTGTTTCATTTTTGCACTATTCATAGGCCCTGTATAGCAAAATTGATCTACATCACAGCCTGTCTTGAACGTGAAATTCAATGTAGCGTCACAGGCAGTATGGGCGGGCCCAGGCTAGAAACTAGTTGTTTCACTACCATCTACCTTTTGTCCCCTGTGGAGCTTGTATTCCTGGTCTTTATACACTTCTTTATACACTCACTATCTTTGATATTACATGAACAAAATTAATTTTAATTTCTTGCCTATGTTTTACATATTAACTAAAAGGACAAATTAAAGGCAGTGGGACACTGGATACCTTGGTTTGTAAAATACTCACTGTAGATTGTACCAAAACAATAAAGTGATAATTCTCTGTGGAAATACCCAAAGACCCAAAGGCACATTTCAGATGTCTTATTTACTATGGTCTTTAATAAATAATTAACTTTTAATGCGTTACCTTTTTGACTCTCAAAAAGACCAAAACCGTTGACCCCTCGTTGTTTTTCATAATGTACAGAAAATGTCATTAGTAAAAGGTACCTAATGCAGTTAAGGTTCCTCAGTGTTTCCTGAGGTCACTGTGGCATTTGGGGACCAAACTGACTAAAGAGCTTTGTCAACTTTTCTCTGAGGGGGACATGACAAAGGGCTCTATTTGACAGCATTTTCAGGGTTCATCCTGATATGCAAATAAGACACTTTCTATGGCACTATGGCACTATTGCAATCTCTTGATTTTGTCAGTGAGTGCACAACCAGACATACAGAAAACTACTTGACAACAGACTGGTAATGTTGGCTATGTTGCTCGGATCCTCTGTAAAGTGGTTAATGTCGTGTTATCAAATAACTGTGCGTGGAGTCCAACTGCAATAGCGTGAATGTTTATTTCACCACGTGTCTGCAACTCTGGTCACACAGAACAACCTGCCTCTCACCTCACGTTCCACCCCCTACGTCATCCTACAGGCCTCCGTAGTTCTACACAAAACAGTTACACCACATCTCCCCTTTTTAGAATCAATGGGTAGACTGCCATTGATCCCCTTAGGGCAGGGGTGCTCAATACGTCGATCGCGATCTACCAGTCGATCGCGAGGCCAATAGTGGTAGATCGCATACAACATTGAAAAAAAAAAAAAAAAGTTCCCTGTTTATCCTGCACATGCTAGTTAGCTGATGGCCCCTCACGCATCCACCGGCAGACAGCGATCACCCAGCCATTAGCGGGCTATCTCTAAACATTTGGACCCATCAACCTTTGCGCTGGAGCCAGTTGATGGGCCAGTTGGACGAATCTACGGACGTGAGTGACACAGCACAGGTGTGCATTTACATTCGTATGGTGTTCAGTGATATGACTGCAAAGGACGAGCTATTGACAGTGATTCCCTTGAAAGAACATGCGCGAGGAGAGGACATTTTTCAGTCGTTTAAAAACTTTAGCCACAAAACTCAGCTCCCACTGTACAAGTTAGTGTCCATCACCACGGATGGAGCGCCCGCAATGGTTGGTCGCGTGAATGGGTTCATTGCCAGGTGCAGACAGGACGATGCTTTTCCAGACTTCGTGAATTACCACTGCATTATCCACCAACAAGCATTATGCGCGAAGATGCTGAACATGAAAGAGATCATGGACGTGGCAACGAAGATCGCCTGCTCAATTAAAGCTGGAGCACTTCAAAGACGGGCACATATTCCGTGCACATATGGAGAAGGCTGACAGCGACCACTCTGAGTTGTTGCTACACACTGACGTGAGGTGGCTTAGTCGCGGGAAATTCTGTTTTTTCCGTGAAAGTGGACACTCTGAACTAATTATTAATACTATTATTATACATTGTCACTGTATTATTATTATTATTATTATTATTATTATTATTATTATTATATGGCAATTACAAAAACATGTTCAGAGCTTATTTTGTTGAAATATTGGCTTTTTTTTTTTTTGTCTCTGTAAAGTCTATGATAAGCACAATTTCAAGTTGAACCAGGTGGGTCTTACCACAGCTCTCCCGGACCTAGTTCTGACCGTAGGAGGTGGATCTGGAACATTCTGCTGCGGTGGTGCTGCTGCAGGCCGTTCTGGAACACCTACTGGAATCTGCTCGGTTGCACCACTGTTGCTTTGCTCTGGTGAAGGCTGCATGGCGATGAGGTGGTGACGATTTCGCCTGATGATCCCGTGGGGTCCCTCCAATAGATATGAGCGAGGAGTGGTGTGGCCTCCGATGACAGCTCCAGACGCTTTTTGGTCTGTGACCCACACGTCCTGCCCAGGAGTGAGGCTGTTGAGGTTCCGTGCACGATGTCGCAGATTGTAGCGCTGTACATCTTTCGTCTTCCTCTCCTCCTCCTTCAGCAGTACCGCATCTCCATCTGGAAGAGCAGGCTCTAACAGTGCAGGCAGAACAGGTACGGTGGTGCGAAGTCTCCTCCCCATGAGAAGTTGAGCTGGGCTGTATCCATTTTGCAGTGGAGTAGATCTGTATGCAAGCAGGGCAAGGTATGGATCATCCGACTTTTTCAGGAGTCCCTTCACGGTCTGTACTGCCCGCTCAGCTTCAGCATTTCCCTGAGGGTATTTTGGGCTGCTGGTCACATGACGAAACCCATAGGACTCAGCAAACTCAGCAAAGTCAGCTCCTGAGAACTGTGGCCCGTTATCAGTGACCAGTGTCTCGCAGATTCCAAAAGAAGAAATAAAGTCCGCAGCACTGCGTGTCATAAGTGGTGTTGCCTGCCTGATGAAGACCTGAGGGTCAAAACGTTGCTCTCTAGTAAAAAACACCACTTATGACACGCAGTGCTGCGGACTTTATTTCTTCTTTTGTAATCCACTGTTTATTGTCCTGCACCTGGCCCATTGGGTGGGATGTGCACACATCTACTTCCTTGAACAGTGTCTCGCAGATCCCATGACGTGCAAAAATTGACTTGAGGTGATTGATCACATCTTTAGACGTTGTGTGGGCTAGCAGTGCAATCTCCACATACCTTGATGCATAGTCCACCACTAGCAGGTAGGTCTTGCTCTCTAGAACGAACAAATCTGCTCCACACTTTTGCCATGGTCGGCCTGGATACGGTGTTGGCATCAGCGGCTCCCTGTGGTTCTGTCTCTCCTGGCAGCATGCCCGGCAGTTAAGAACCACCTCATTCAGCTGCTGGCTCAGTCCTGGCCACCATACTGACCGTTGCGCCCTCTCTCTACACTTGACCACCCCTTGATGACCTTCGTGCAGCTTGGCAAGAACATCATTTCTCATTGTTGAGGGGATAACGAGTCTTTGTCCTTTTAACAATAGACCATCCTGAACTGTGAGAAGAGCACGTTCAGGCCAGTACAGCTTGAGTGCAGGTTCGTTGGTGCCGTGAGCTGGCCATCCTTCTGCACATAGCTGCATAACACGTGCACATAGACTGTCCCTCTGCAGCTCATCTCGCAGTTCAGCTAGATAAACGGTGCTCGCAGGCAGGTTTTCCATTACCATATCCACATAGATATTAGTGTCTTCAAACAGCTCTTTTTCAGCAGGTGTCTTTGCTCTTGCGACTGGCGCCCGTGACAGTGTATCTGCAGTCCACAGACTTTTCCCTGCCACATATGGAGTAGGAATAGCGCATCAGACGCATTCTGAAGCGCTGGATCCGAGGAGGTAGGGCGTCCAGGGCTTGAGACCCGAGGAGACTCAAGAGAGGCTTATGATCTGTCTCCAGCTGGAAGTGTTTTCCAATCAGGAAGTTGCAGAACCTCTCGCAGGCCCAGGTCAGTCCCAATGCCTCCTTTTCCACCTGTGCATATCTCTGTTCGGTTGGAGTGAGAGACCGCGACATGTAGGCGACCGGCCTCCACTCTTCGTCCCACTTTTGTAGCAGCACTCCTCCTAGGCCGTAAGATGACGCGTCTGCTGAGACCTTGCATTCCCTATTAGGATCATACATGGCTAACACAGGTGGCGACGTCAGTGCATTCTTCAGATCCTGAAAAGCTTTGGTCTGCTCGATGCCCCACATCCAGCAGTTCTTTTTCGACAGGAGATCCCGCAGGGGTTTGTCCCTCTCCGCCCGCCGTGGAATGAACTTGCCCAGCTGGTTCACCATGCCGAGAAAGGATCTTACTTTGCTCACTGTTGTCGGTTCCTGCATCCTCTGTACAGCTTCTGTCTTGCCTGGATCTGGACTGATACCGCTGGCAGAGACCACATGGCCTAGAAAGCTCACCTCTGACTTTGACAGGTCACATTTTTCGATGTTCAGGGTGATGCCCGCCTTTTGGATCTTTTCCAGCACAGCATGCAGGCGGTCGTCATGCTCCGCCTGTGTACGCCCCCACACCAGCACATCATCTATGTGGCACACCATGCCCTCGAGCCCTTCTGTGACCTCTGTCACCATTCTGTTCTGGAAGTGCTCGGGGGCTGATGCTATGCCGAAAGGAAGCCGCTTGAAGAAAAAGCGTCTAAAGGGTGTGATAAAGGTTGTCAATTTCGCTGAATCATCTGTTAGGGGAATTTGCCAAAACCCCATATTCGCATCCAGCTTACTAAAAATTTTGGCTCCAGCCAGCATTCCCAGTGTTTCCTCCACTGATGGCAGGATAAACTTCTCCCGACGTACTGACTCGTTCAGTTTAGTGAGATCTACGCATATGCGTACAGCACCTGTCTTCTTAGGCACCACCACGATACCAGCACACCAGTCTGTCGGCTCCTCAATTCTGCATATCACCCCGAGGTCTTCCATGCGGGACAGTTCCTTCTTGACTTTGTCCATCAGTGGCAATGGGATCCTCCTAGGTGTTTTGAGTGAGAACGGTTGAGCCCCTGGTTTCAGCTTTATGGCGTATGGCTGGCGCAGTTCTCCGAGTCCGCTGCATAGTCTTGGGTAGGTTTGCTTTAATGTCTCCACAGTGACACTATCCAGTCGCGCGACCAGCCCCAGCCTACAGCTCATGGATCTTCCCAGCAAGGCAGTGTGCAGATTACGCACCACGTACACATCCTCCATCTCCGCTTTCCCAACTCTCCTTAGCGACAGACTGACGACGCCCACAACATCGAGTGGACTCTTACCTGGTCCCAAGAGTGGCTTTGTTGCTTTCCGAAGAATTGGCAGATTGTTCTTGTATATCTCCAGGAACACAGCATGTGGCAGAACTGTGACGTCAGCACCTGTGTCGATTTTGAATGTCACATTGCTGTCATGGATGCCTATGCTGACTGTCCAGGGTTCACCATCTGCTGTGATGCTGCCTAGGAAGATTGCATCATCCTCCTCTTCTTCAACTTCATGCACAGCTTTTGGTGCTCTGCATACACGACCGTAGTGACCCTTTTTGCCACATGCATGACATATGCTTTCATTTGCAGAACAATCTCGTGCAGGATGAGATGGAGCACTGCCGCACTTGTGACACTGCGCTGTCCCTTTTCTAATCTGGGTGCTGTGAGGCTTATTTGCATGCTGAGGTTTGTTTTTAGCAGGCTTGCTGGCATTGAACATTCTGACCCTATCCACAGACTTACCATCACTTGCCTGTGCTTTGGTGTCTCCCCGCAGTGAAACTTGCTGCTTTTTCACCTCCTCGCTTTGGCGCGCCATTCTGACAGCTTTTTCCAAGGTAAGTTCTGCGTCCAGCTGCATGCGTTCGGACAGCACCTTATCTAACAGTCCCACAACAAGTCTGTCTCGGATAAGCTCATCATGAAGCACACCGTAGCTACAATGTTCTGCTAGCGCGTATAAAGCAGTGACAAACGAGTCTACTGGCTCTCCTTCTGTCTGTTTGCGCATGTTGAACTTAGCACGCTCGTAAATTACGTTTTTCTTCACCACAAAGAAACTTTGAAAGCCATCACGTACCCCTTTGTAAGTGCCTTTCTGAGTAGCTGTTAGAGTTAGCCCACGTAATATGTCATCCGCTTCGTCCCCCATGCAGTATATCAATGTATTAACTTGATTCTCTTCAGAGCTTGCATTTAGGTTACTTGCCAGGCGGAATCTTTCAAATCTCCGGATCCATTTATCCCATTCTTGGGGCTTTGAAAAGTCGAAGGACTCCGGTGGCTGGATATTAAACGTAGCGCATGGTCCCGTTGTTGCTGCCGTTAGCTGCCGACCACTGTTGCTACCTCCTTCTCCGTCGCTCATCTTAACCTCCTCTTCCTTTCCTCCGCAGTTGTAAAATGGTCCTTTTCCGTGGCTGCTCCCTCACGCTAACTACAGGACTTCTGACACCATGTCGCATTATCAAATAACTGTGCGTGGAGTCCAACTGCAATAGCGTGAATGTTTCTTTCACCATGTGTCTGCAACTCTGGTCACACAGAACAACCTGCCTCTCACCTCACGCTCCACCCCCTACGTCATCCTACAGGCCTCCGTAGTTCTACACAAAACAGTTACACCACAGTTACCACCAGGTATACTATTTGGTCAGCCTTTCTGGTACATTTCCACCATAAATAAAGCGAATTCAGACAGTCCCTAACTCCTCTGAGGCTGGAACTTGGTGTAATAATGTATTCCGGTTTATGTAGCTGACCACCAACCATAGCATAGGACCAACTCCCTTCGCGGTAGGCTACACCACCACAGCTTGTCTACAATGCACTAAGAAAGGTAAACATGGCAGACAATGGTAAGTTTGCAATGATTAATTAGCTATCGCCAATGTGTGACTGTTCGACATTCATGTCAGCATTCTGTGAAGGGCAGGAATAAGATATAGTTGTCTTCCCATGAAATCAAGGGAAAATGGAAATCTGGAGAACTCTACACCAAGGGTGGTCTGAGGGGGTTTACATTCATGAAGAAACCATGTATCGCATCTATTATCTTTTTGGGATCAGTAACTGAAATAAACATCCCAGACACAAAAAAATGTTTTTACAAGTCAGTCAAGAGTAGTTCATAAAACAATACATGGGTCTGATGATGGTCCCATGACTTGGTAGTGAATCCAACTAGTCGATTTTCAAAAAATGAGACAATGAATTGTTGACACAATCCAGCTTCCCTTACAGCCCAGCACTCAATGTGTTTGGGCAGGGACAACAGCCAGGGACAACACCCTATCTACCTGTGCAACCAACACTCCCAGAGCATAGCTCAAATCTGCAACTATAATACATGGGCACAGCACTGTGCCACAGATTTAAAAAAAATGTAATAACGTTACTTGTCCTTAGTTTTCCTGCAGCACACAGGCACTATACAAACCCTCACAGACTTTCTTGTCTCTACCAGCCCCAGAAGATGGGCTCCCGTAAGGGCCGTGGTTCTGCCTGAGGTTTCTTTCTGGACTTAAACAATCCAATGCAAACAGAGTTTTTCCTCACTCCTGTCGCCCCTAGGGACACTAGCAGGAACTGTCAACAGTGCCAGAATGCACTTCCTCTTTCCCGGCGCTACCAAGCTGCAACAAATGCTGTCTTGTGTTTTCCTGCCAAACTGTTAAAGCACTTTGAGCTACATCTTGTATGAACTGTGCTATACAAATGTAGTTTATTATTATTATTATTATTATTATTATTATTATATCAACCCATGACTGCATGACAGTTTAGACTTGTCTTGACAGATAAGCTCTATTTTTCTCCTGCTAGTTCTGGATCATCTGGAAGTTCAGACCCACGAACGTTCAGACCCACGACCCACTACGTGTGACCAGTGGACAGGTCGGTGGCTACGCATTAGGTGCCTAAATCCTAAATCAAACATAACCACCTCATGGTGCTTGGACCACTGCCATCTTGGCTCAGAAGATGTCTGTGTGGGTCACTCATGTTGAATGATGAACACTGTGACAATAGTCCAGGCTATATCAGGCTTAGCTCCTGCTTGGAGATCACTGCTAC
Source organism: Setipinna tenuifilis (assembly GCA_030347295.1). Lineage (NCBI taxonomy): Eukaryota > Metazoa > Chordata > Actinopteri > Clupeiformes > Engraulidae > Setipinna > Setipinna tenuifilis. The sequence goes on from CM059280.1 coordinate 26,203,355, forward strand.
CCAGGACACCATACAGGAGTTATACAAGGCTAATAGCCTAGCGCTTTGAGTGCACTGCTTCTGAAGAAGGCATCACAGCAGGACAGTCAATGCAGACATTAGATCATCAAGTTTATAGCACCATAGTAGCAGTCAGTCAACACTGTAATCTGGTCATCAAAAAGGCATTTTATTATTTGTAACAGTTTACTATAAGCAGAAATTCAGAAATGTGAAATTAAAACATATAATTTGCATTATAACCCTTGAGCTGAAGCCAAAGCTGATTTGATGTAAATCCGTTCTATTCAATGTAGCTGAGGGTAAGCTATTGATGAAGATGTTTATATGAAACTAAACATTACATTACACGTAGCAGAAGCTTTTATCCAAATCGAGTTAGAAAAAGGAGCAGTGACACTGTAATCTTGTTTTTATCCAACTTCGTAAATTGAAAATAACATGAAAGCAATGATTGGTTATTAAACAAAGGCACTACAAAGGCTGGTACACAACTTCCCTTGAAGACAACTGAAGCTGTTTAAGTTACATTTCCTTGTCCACAGCCTCCTGAGAACACATCAGTGGCACTTTTATTCATGTTAACAAACTAAAGCAATATGGACACCATATATGCTCAGCTTTCAATGGCTCCCTGATGGACTTTTTCTGCCGATACTGGACTACAACAACTCTTGTCTTGTGTGCTTCTGTTGTCTTGTGTTTTCTTGCCAAACTGTCAAAGCACTTTGAGCTACATCCATTGTATTAAATGGATGTATTAGTAGAGATTGTTTTACATTCACTAAAAAAACGCTTCCATTTCTTAACAGCGGACATCGGAGTATATATCCTCATGTGGGAGCTCTCTCTTCTTCTTCCTGCCTCTTTTCATTCTCTTATCAGAGAAGTGCAAGGCTGCATAGTTGATCAGTTCTTCGGCATCCTTGGCAGGCAAAAAAGTACAAGTTAGATCCCCGGGCTCACATGGACAGTATACTTGTTGAGTTTGAATAAAATGAGACAAATATACTGAATTAGCAACACAAGTACCTGAGTAGCTGGTTGCCTTTGTACTGACTGACCTGAGTGCACATGCTTAGAACTTGTGTCTTTAACGAAGAGACAAATGGTAAACAGATACATGTAAACATCTAAACATTGACAGTCACATCATTTGAAAAAATAGTGGTAAGACTTATTATGCACCCAGTGTTTATAACATGCTATAATAATCATAAACAGTTATACTGCATTCACAAAGCTAATAGTTGACATACGTATACACAAATATTTATACATACCTTGTGACTGCATTCGTAAAGCATTATGCTATGTTTAAAGCCTTTACAACCTTAGGTGACACAGTGAATTATATATACTATTTTGACCTTTTCATAATGACCGTGATGAGGTGAAAAACGTCAAAGAAGCCTTATAATGCACTGGGTCAACTTGTAAAGGCTTATAACAAAGCATTACAAGTGCAGTCATGAGTGTGTATAAATAGTTGTGAATATTTATGTCAATCATTGTAAAGGCATTATAACCCTTTATGGATGTGTTTATAGCATCTTACAAACACTGGATGTATAGAAAGTGTTACCAAATAGTCTTACAAATGTTATACCTTCATGTCTGTTTTTCCTATACTTGTAAATTAAACAGACCAAATAAGATATGAGAATAAGACACAGCCCCAACACTGCAATCAGACCCCAAACGAAAGGATCCAGAGATTTTTCTAGAAAACAAAGACACATATAATGGCTTGATTTACCAAGGTGAACAAAGTAAACAATGTGCAATGAGTTACGTTTTTTTCAAATGTGAACCTGAACAGTTTTTGTGATTTAATAAATATGCACTTTCGTTTGCTTCTGAAGTTCACAAAGTGCTGAGAGGCCGACTAACTATGCACATGCCCAGTGCTAAGCAGCTTTATATGTACAAGGAATATTAAATAATATGTTTGGAAGACCTGCTACTGGTTACCGTTGTATACAGAAGACTGCTATTTCTTTTATTCGAGATAAAGATGTGATGAAAAATAAAAACATATATAAAAAATATATTTCTATGTGCGATAATAATTCTGACATATTGCTTAGTGTACAGCAAGATGTTTTTGAAATTGTTGATTACCTCCTAACGTCTAGTTTGAAGCAAGTGACACACAAGTTATGCAATATCTGCCAAATGCCAAAAGTGATCTCAATTAATTTTTTTGTATCTAATTCCACTGCACCATTCTTCATTTATTTTATTTTTGCAAAAAGTCCACAACTTTCCATCCAGCCTCCCCATAACTTAAAATAAACCAAACACACAAAACCTAATTTAAATACTGCCATTTCCCCTATGTTTGCACTTGCTGTCATTTACATAGTTATTCTTAGCTGACCATCCCAACCAAATGTGCAATAATTTAGAAAGTACAGAGATTTAGGGCATTTTATATGGTATAAATTAATTTGACCCATTGTACTTTTAAAGAATTAATAATTATGTCCTCAAAGACACCTCAACAATAAAGACATTTCTAGAGTCCTTACAAGGTCTAAATACAGCAGGGTGAACATATAAGCCTACCTGTTTCCAAAGGTTCTTCAGTCCTGCTGTTTATTTCTCCACAATTAGCCACAGTACAGAAGAATACTGCATCAGCACTGATGCTGACGTTAGGCTGTCTGGGTCCTAGGGATTAAGAAGAGTGCATTACTTCATGAGTGGAGTGATCCTGTGTTTTTCACAGTAATTCAAGAGTTAATATGCATTGTTGTAGCCAAAATGTTACACCTTTAAGAGTCAAGAATGTTCCATTTCCAAAGTTAACCTGATCGAAATATACAAGAGTGCAGTAATATGTTGCTTCATCAGATGCCGTGATGTTTCTTAGGGTGAGATTAAAGGATCCCTCTGAGTTCTGTACTGAAATACGTCCACTTGTATACTGATTAAGAAATGGTGGATTCCATGCTGTAGTGCTTATCCGAAGTCTAACTATTAATTGAGGCTTTAGTCCCAGTGTTTGTCTGTACCAATTCAATGGTTCATGCTTATAAGACACAGGGTAAAAACATGACAACGTCACTGTGTCTCCAGGTTCTGCTTCTTGTACTCTGTTCAGCTGGACAACGTCAAGGGCCGCATCTAGAAAAGAGGTGAATAAACATAGTGGTTTGGTTGTGCTATAAATCTATGTTCCATGCTCACACACTGAGCTGAGCTCATACACTTACACACTGCAACATCAACCAAACTATCAAGATCAGTATTTCAAGCAATTATGGAAATTCTGAATGATAAAAAATAGTGATAGCAATTTTCAATCAACTTACGCATTTGAAAAAGAATGAATATAAAAATCCAAATCATTGTCCTACTGGTACACAAAGAATGTGATAAGTCCAGTTACATGCTGTTGAAAATGTTGACACACACATGTCTCAGTTTCAAATGACTTCAGAGTGCCTGAAAGACTGAACAAAACAGAAAGATCACTTCCTGTCAAATGTTCCACGCTGTGCACGGTGCACAAAGGGATAAGTTTGTCACATTCACACTAAATTACTAGGCCCCACCTCTGAGTTAGAGTTTTTGGGAGAGCCTGGTGCTGCATGTGTCTCCAGTTTCGTTTGACAGCAAATCGTGTCATGGACAATGATGATGAAATAATTAAATAAAATGAAGTTTTCATATAAATTAGTTTGCCGTCTCTGTTAACATCACAAAATAAGTGTAGTAACTAAAACACATGCAGGACATTTGAAAATTGATGAATAGCATGATACAGTGAACAAAGAGGTGTAAATGTGGGGTTTGTGGATGGTGTGAAAGCCCTATGGATTTAATCATGTAAGGGACAAGTTTCTGCAAGGCAGTCAGTCTCATGGAATAAGTCCCAACAGAGATGCAGGACTCTGATGCAAATTGGAGGGGTCTTAAATCACTCTAAAGTGGCTCATTCCATGAGAGTTACCACCTTGCTGAACATTATCCTGCTTACACACGGCTACTGGCTAAAAAAGGATAATCACATTGCTTTGCCTACATCTCGCCATTATTTCCATGGAACTAGCCACCTTGCTGATCGTTATCCCTTACATATTTTCTGCCACTTCATGGCTTCCACTGCTACAAATAATTCATTGAGTAAATAGAATGTTTACATGTTGCGTAGCAAGGTGTCTAGTTGCTAAATAACTCATTGCAGCTTATATTATTGATATTCTGTTATGATAAGTCTAGAACCTATGTTATTAGGGCTAAGCCCACCAGATTTTTTCTGGGCCCACAGATTTTATGACTTCTGGCTACGTGCCAGCAATACAGTCGATCAAAGCTATGGTTCACTTCACGTATTTTGATGAATAAAAATTATGATAATCTGAAAAATGATGACCTGAAGTAAGTTTAAAAAGGAAGACAACTAACAGGTTCAGAGACCTCCCTAAAATAATTAGTAATAAACTAATTGCCAATGGGGTAGAGTCTAAATCACTTTTTTCCATCATCAATAATACAGTCCTGTTTCTCTGTCATATATATGCTCGACATTACTTGCTTGGACAGTGAGGCTTCCTCGGACACCATATTGTAATAGGCCTGTACAAGCAACCTTGTGCTATATAAGGCCAGGTGCTTTGATCAGACCATGCACTGGTGTATTACCCTCTCCCAGTTTGTTGAGAAAGAGAAGCTGTTCTTACTAGACTCCCATTACGTGTATCATGCTGTTCATTCAGTCATTATACATAGTTATATGTAGTGCATCAGAGAAGGCTAAGAAGGACTCAGAAGGAGCTCCTTTGCTTTTGTGCTGCTTTGTTTTGTTTTTTTTTGTTTTTGCTTCCTTGCCTTGATGCAAGATAAAATTAATATACTTATATAAGTATTGTTGTGTTTTTACTGTATTCTGGCATTTACTTCATGTTCATGTTCCAAGTCTAGCGAGGGCTATCAAAGTCCTTCTAGATAGGTCCCTGCCATATTAGTGACGCCTTCAGGCATCTATTTCAGGTTAATAAGACCAGGCCCTACTAAAGAAATGGCGACATGCGAGTATATGCACTCTGTGATGACTGAGGGACATGAAAACTATATGGTTGAAATCGCAACGAAAACTGCAACATAATTGAAACGCCATATAGGAGTTACAAAGTGTCCCTGTGTATTTCTGTGGATGATTTTCCAGTGCTTCTCCTAGGTAAGAAAGTCTCTTAACCCTCATGCCTCTGCAGCAAGTGAATTGGCTACTGGTCGACTGCTGACCCTGGGTTGGTTACTCGCTTACCTGATATCAGGACAGTAGCAGCACTGTCTTCAAGGATAGCCACTTTAGCTAAGATTGTTGAGAGACTCTAACACTGAAAACATAGTTGAATTGCCAGCTAGCTGAATAGATGGCTCGCAGACAAGTTGTAAATAAATTCTCATATACAGTTTTATTACACTCTGTGCTATACACTTCTCACTGACTTAGAAATCTGATTGAAAAAATGTCCAAAAACGTATTTGTTTGAGTTTAAGACCCTTGGGTGCCACGTCTTTTTTGGGGTTGTACTCTGTTGTCATTGGAAAGATTTTCTTGCTTGGAGAATTTCACTCCTAATTTGCATAACATTCAACACTGCTAAACATTTTTTTGTTTGCTTCGCTCAACTGTCTGGTGTACATCACAACCAACGGTCATTCCATTGAAATGTATGGAACACAGAACACAATTCCGCTCTTGTCACGGTGTTCCTTCAGGGTTTTTCTTCGAGTGCTGTATTTTTCCGTGCCACTGCTATTCCCCACTAATCACATTATCAGTTTCCCCTCATCTCATTATGACACTCACCTGCACTGCCCTTCTATTCAAACCCTCACGTTTCACTTCCTCCTTGTCAGTTCGTCTGCTAACCACGGTGTGTTTTTCTCCACGGCCAGTGATTAGCCTCCTGACTGTCTTTTTGTAACCCCGGTTTGTCCTGTTCCGTACCTGTTCCTCATAGTCTGTGTCTGTGTCTTGTCCTCCTGTTTTTTGTGAGCCCTGCTTCCTAGTGTTTCCCTCCTGACTCCTTGGATCGGTCCTTGTTCTTCAACGCGGCTCTCCCCTGACTACGCTTGGCTCTTCTACCCTGGTGCTTCGACGCGGCTCATCCCCTGACTACGCTTGGCTTTCCTACCCTGGTGCCCCGACTCGGCTCATCCCCTGACAACTCTGGCTCTCCTGTCCTGGTGCCCCGACCCGGCTCATCTCCTGACTACGCTCGACTCTCCTGCCCCCCCCCCTCGGTCCCTGTTTTCCCCTAAATCTTTAATAAAGTATTCCTTGGTTACACTACGTAATTGGGTCTGCTCCTGTCTGTCTGTCTCACCCTGTGACAGCTGTACTTTTGGTCTGTCCATTAGCATGTGAATTGTGCAAGGGTGGCCCCATAAGTGCCTTCACCGTAGCCCTATACTTAAATAATATGGGATTTATGATAAAGTAATACATGAATTGATATAGAATGAATCATGATTTTCTGTTCCAAATCATGATATAAGGGTCGAACCACTTAGAAGATTATGTTTTCATGGGATTTTAATTTCCACTTTACAATTAAAAGGCACTAAATAAATTGCATTTCTTTAAATGGAAGCAGCTAGTTAGTGCATGCAATAGTCTAGTAGTACTTCAGTGTATAACTTACTTTATGACTTTATTATAATAAAATTCGGAAATTGTATCCACTTTCCACAAGCTACAACATATTTTATCATACAGGGACCATGAATGCATCCAATAAAACAGACACAAGTTGGGCCATGTAACATTTATTATTATATACTGAGAGTTTTGAACACCTGTTTTAATATATTTTCTATCGTTGTATCGTTCAGCATTGACAGCACTCTGAAGCAGCTAACACAACTACAGTATGACATATGAAGCTTTGCAGGCCCTGGCGCATTTGTTGATAGGTGAAGCATGGTGTGTGTGTGTGTGTGTGTATAGCTATGCTAGATGCTATTACTGTGTATGTGCTGCAGCAATGATTTAAAAATATATTCATTATATCAATTATCATTATAGGCTGTATACATCAGCATTACACATGCATCTGCAACTTACAATACTGCTGTAACAGTGGGATAATCTATGTAATCTATAATCGTTGTAAAAAAATTGAAGTATGTAAGAAATCTAAGTAAGGTGAAAAGTATGTTTGCTAGTAATGTATTTAGGACCTCGATGATATAGCATCAGAGTACACACTCTCCTGTGGTGGACCTCTCTTCTTCCTATCTTTTAATGGTAACTTGAGAATGCCACCTCACAGTCATCTGTAAAAGGTGACCTATTTATGACCTTGATGATCTAATATCAAAGTACATGCTCTCCTGTGGTGGCCCTTCTTCTTTCTGTCACCCCTGCTTCTCCCCTCAGTGAACTGCAGGGCTGCGTAGTTGACCATCTCTTCCTCACCACACTGAGCAACACACATAGACAACCATAAAAGACGGAGAAATCATTTATAAATAACATATTTTAAAGGTTTATTAGTAGTTTACAATAATTTTGTCAATTTCTTCATGTAAAAAACATATAGTAGCAATGTTAACAATAAACACTAGCAATAATAGAAACAGAATTTAAACATATATTTAACTTACACACACACACTTCTATGGATGGAAAATGTACAATGTACAATAACAGTTTTAACTAAGCTGTGACTGAAACAGAATTTTGATGTATGTTATTTTACTTTTACCTGACTTATGGATTGTGTCCCCAAAGATATTTGCCATGCAGCTGATAAAACATGAAAAAAAGCAAGCTAGTCTGAGAAAGAAGCTCCCTAACTCATATGCATATGCCCATAAGTGCTGCTTGTTAGTTGTCATGTAATTACAATAGTCTTACCTTTGCAATCCTTACATTTGGTTCCTTTCCATTTTAAATAGGCCAGAAAGACTACTGCTGCAACACACAGGACCAACGCTACTGTCAAGCTAAGAAGTGCAGGGTCCACGGCTTCTAAGACAGACAGAGATAGTTAAAACCCTCTGCTGTAAGAAAATGCTGAATTTTGAAAAGAATTGCTTAAATTACTGAACTTCATAAAATTGCTAAATATTGCTAATTGCAAAGACTTTGTGAACACCACACATAATTGTGTTGAAGTAGATGGGATAAACACAGGGCAAATTAAAGCTTAGTCCAACAAGAAACGCTATTTTGTTACTCTAATATTAAAGACATACCTCTTACTTTTGTGTTCATTTTTTCTCCATTTACAAACAGTAATTGTCCATAGGAGGCCACAGCACAGTAGAAGGTTCCAGAATCAGATGAGAGCTCCACAGGCAGTCTGTAGACACAGCTTTGGGTGTGAGAACTGGACTCAGCTGCCCTGCTGCAGTTCTTCTCCATGTAAATGCTCATAGGATGGGAACCTCCTGAAGTGGGTCTGAACCAGAACACACTGAGCTCTTCGGTTCTGCTCTCAGTCAGGACTGTGCAGTCTAGCGTCTTTGGGTCGCTGTAGTTGGTCACTAGGTCTGGTACTGAGGTTTGTATTTTAGTTTTCAAGTCCAATCTGTGGTTTCTGCTATCTGCAGCCATTTTAAATTTCAGTAAATGAAAAATAAATAGGTAAAGTCACCAAATATGTAAGCATAGTTGGATGATACCCCATAAATAATGTCAAGAGCATTTGTGTATTATCTGCACAGATACAATCATTTTTTTCCCTACAATCAAACTTATTTTTAGTTGTCATTTTATATTGGGAAATACAAATTCATTCATTTAGATATGCAAATGTGTTTTGGGAAGTAAAATAAGATGCTTAACCAGTAGTACCAAAATTACAATGCAATAAATTCATCATGGCACATTAAGGAAAGTACAAGACGATGTGCCAGGCTTACCATTCAGTGACAGAAAGGTTCCATTTCCGAACACAATTGTAGATAACTCATTAGTGGCACAGAAATAGGATGCCTCATCCGAGAAGGAAATATTCTTTATAGTCAGGTGGAAGACCCTATTCTCCTTCTGTATGCTGAAATCAAGTTCACTGAACTCATTCTTGAACTCACTCCTAGATAACACATGTGCTGCAACCATCACTTGTAGTATTTCTCCCGGCCTCTGCTTGTACCAGAACATGTACTGTGTGTCATGAGAGAAGGTGCAGTTCAGAGTCACAGACTGCTCAACCTGAGCCGTAATCACTGTGTCAGGCTGATGGATTGTCACTGCTTCATAAAAATCTAAACAAGTAAAATAATTAAAATGCTATTAGGTCTGATTAATGTTCAGGGAGATTGTGTGGCAAAAGGCAAGCTGAGAGCACACACAAAAATCAACAGTTTAAATTCAGATTTAAATATTTCACACCATGAAATGTAAACCAAAATAATTAAAAATAGCTCATTGTCTCACATTTTCTGCCTGTTACATAGCATGTAAAATGATTTCCCGTACTTACTTATTGTCCTGAATAGCAAGAGGGACCAAAGGCTGGTGTTAATACGGCACATGTCTGATTTTTGTAAGACTCTTCTTCACTGTAAAGCTGGCAACTGTTTGCACTGGCTGGTGTTTGTAGTTGATGTGATCACTGTACTTCCTGCCCAATGTTCCATCAAGTGACAGCCTTTTTTCTGTTACATCACAGGTTGATGAGAATTTCAAAGCAAAAACACTGTGGTGCAATATTGTTCAAGGTTGTAAAATGCATTTCTCATACTATTACAGGAGCATTTCAGTTTATGGTTGCTATGTTTTGGTCAAAACTGTAACAGCGGATTTATTTTAGACTTAAAACCTTGACTAAACCCTGCATTCTGCTATTTAGTCAGACGCTGAATGGCCAAAGAACAGCAGTTACAAAAAGTTTGAAAAATGCTCACCAAATGGTGACAGGCATTCAAATGTTCACCAAATCTATTATGCTGTCTTGCAAAGATTGTAATGGAGATTTTTCAAAGGAAAAGCGAATCTCACTAAAATCACATGTATAATTAGACCTTGCCTTGCCTTTCTTTCTTTTGTATTGTAATAGCGCCTCCTCTGGTAAAATGTATATTAGAGGGAGGGCATTGGTCTTCTCTTTTGATATTTGAGATTAGCTGTCCATGCTTATCATCCCTTGGCTTGTTTTCAGTTGTCTTTCATGTTGACTTGTCTGGCTGCTGCTCACTGACAGAGTCATCCCCACCTTCAATAGCATAGCATAACAAGTACTTTCATGAACAATCATTTAATAGTTATGTGAGGTAAGGGTAACTGTCAAGTGATGTTAAAAATATGCAATGATAACAATTAACAAACATCCAACATAACATTAGGTAATAGACTGTTGGCCATTTGTTTTAATAATAACATGGTTATTAAACAATTTAGTAATATTTAAATAATAGTGGGAAAACTATTAACTTGTGCCAATTAGATACATAGGTAATAATTAACAACCCTCACTAAAGTGTTAAACCATGAAAACCAGGACTTTTTCATCACTTTATAAAAAAGAACAGGACGGCCAGGACAGGATGTGAAAACAGGACGTTTGGTCACTAATCTGAAAGCGTCTTGAAGAGTTGCCAACTTTAAGTTCATGGCTAAAGAGCTTCACTGCTTAGCTCTGAGGAGACAAAGCTTTCCGCTATACCTCAGGATTTATGCAATTTACAGTAGTAAGTAAATTTAAGGCTTAATCATGGACAATGTCTATGGTATAGCTAAGGCTAATTTGCTAATCAGGCAAAGTTCACTTGTTAATGTTATTCTATGAGCAAGTCAAGATTCGAAGTACAAACATCTGTGCATGAGCCCAGTGCTCCGTCATGCTACATCATAGCTTTAGTTCATGTGCAACACAGTTTGTTCATTGGCTGACAATGCACTTTCTACCTATCTTTGCACTGTCTTTGTCGCTCTTTGTTCTGCAAGAACCAGTCGATTGATATCTTTTGAAGATGCTCTCCTTCCAACCATGACTTCTCAGTAGCTCCAAACACAGCTTTCGTCTTAACTGTGTCTTTGTAAATCAATCAATCATGTACTGCAGTCAGCTTTGAATGACTGATTTTTTTATCTTTGTGTGATACTGTTAAGGGTGAGGAGGAAATAGTTCTATATAGTAAGATTGGCCATCTTGTCCATCCGTGAAAGATATTTTCTCTGTTTATGTTTATCATAAGTTGCTCTTAAGACACAAATGCAGATTGTCTTGTCTTTGCTTCAGTAGTACCCTGACCAATAAGCTGCATTAATTTTTCACTAGCCATGATAGAGGGGCTCTAGAAATTGTGGGCCCACCAACAGAAAATAACTTTGGGCCCCACCCCGACCACATCATAGTCCTTTGTAGGTCCCTTTGCAGCTTCCCCTCTCCTCCCACCCTTAGCGACACCCCTGCTGTGGTATATTTTATGAGAGAAACTTTAGGCATTTGCAGTGTTGAGTGCACATCAAAGGCCAGTCCTGTGGTATTGCGTGTTTGTGTGACCTTAAGTTTTCTTCTCAGTCCGTCAGGCTTATTGTTCACTGTCCGTGTTAGACCACATTTTCCACACACGTTGTTTCTCAGGCTGTTTGTTCATTTCCTTTAGGCAAGCACATGCTTGTAGAAAGGGTACTTTACCAAAGATGAACTAATACAAACAAAAATTGGCACAAGATTTGTAAGTGTTTTTTTAATCCATAGATCAACGGTAAAGAAATATGTTTTGCTACTATAATGCACATAATCATGGTCCAGCTGGCATAAGTAAAGCATAATGGACAACACGGCATTCGTATGTCAGAAAATTAATGCACGTTCAAGGTTGAAATGCCGTTACACCTCAAAGTGCATTCTGATATACGAACACTGTGAAGTCCATTATCCCGCTGATACCACGGTTACCACATCTCAAAGGCATTTCCATATGTACGTACATCTGGTTGTCATATCACAACCGTTTATTTACAGTTCACAATGAACTTGATGCATTGATAGACACGTTTTATATGGTCGGATAACTGGGACTAGATGTGCATATATAGAATATTATTTGTCTTTCTGAAGAACGTATCACCATTGAATAGGAGAACATTTTACGTCAAAAACGTCAGATTTTGTGTTCTAGATGTAAATTTGCATTGCAATAAATGATCTTTTAATGGTAACTTGAGAATGCCACCTCACAGTCATCTGTAAAAGGTGACCTATTTATGACCTTGATGGTCTAATATCAGAGTACATGCTCTCCTGTGGTGGCCCTCTCTTCTTCCTGCCACCCCTGCTTCTCCCCTCAGTGAACTGCAGGGCTGCATAGTTGACCATCTCTTCCTCACCACGCTGAGCAACACACATAGACAACCATAAAAGATGGAGAAATGGCATCTTTTCAGATAGACAGTATAGGCTATATATTCTGCAAATGGGTAAACTGCAGAGTGATTTGTAATTATTCTTTGAAATGCACAATACAAGCATGGATATAAACAGATGATTATTTTTCACTCATATCATAAACCAAGTTACTGTGCAGTTTTAAAACATATTAACTGCTTTACCAACCTGACCCACTGCCTGTGGCCTCAGTGGTGTGTGTCCTCTGACTGGGTGTGCTGCGAAAACATGAGAAAATCCAGTGTTTGTAAGAGCTTCCTATAAAATCCACTGTTGATGTAAGTTACTTCACAGCAATTTGATTATTCTTTAATACCTTTGCAATTTTCACATGGCGTTCTTTTACAGCTCAAGTAGACTAGAACGATGATCACTGCCACACACAGAGTCAAGGATGTAATCAAACCAACAAGTAATGGATCCACTGCCTCTAAGATAAAGAAAGATTTTAGATATTAAAAGATAAGTGTATTTTCTATGAGTATTTTTACAATTGTAATGATATTAAAAATAAGTTTTCCACTGAGTTGTGAACATTAGATATCAAAGAACGTCATGTCTATTGGAAAAAAGGAGCAAATGCAGATTGAAAGGTCGATTATATCTAGAGCATAGTTTGACAGACTATTAACAGAATTTTAATGTTAAAAATATACTCTACCTATTTCTTTTTCATCCAGTGTCAGTACATTCCCAAACAGTAATTGTCCATAGGAGGCCACCGCACAGTAGAAGGTTCCAGAATCAGACGAGAGTTCCACAGGCAGTCTGTAGACACAGCTCTGGGTGTGAGAACTGGACTCAGCTGCCCTGCTGCAGTTCTTCTCCATGTAAATGCTCACAGGACGGGAACCTCCTGAAGTGGGTCTGAACCAGAACACACTGAGCTCTCCGGTTCTGCTCTCAGTCAGGACTGTGCAGTTTAGCGTCTTTGGGTTGCTGGAGTGAATCTGCGCTGTTAAGTCCAGTCTGTGTTGTTTGTGATCTGCAGTCATTTGTGAGTAACTACATTGAAATCCATGGTCATTTTAAATTACAGTACTACATTGTAAGAGATATATTTAACTCAAGTTTACGTGAACATTAAAAATGTTTATTGAACACTCTTCATAAAGTCTGCCACAAAGATGGACACTTACATTTGCCGTTTACAGCACCAATACTGTCTTTACATTATTGCAGAAAATATAGTATTGATGTAATTCAGATTAACACTCTTGAGACAATTATTTGGAATTGACATAACACTGTGCCCAACTGACCTGTCAATACAACAAAAGCTCCGTTTCCGAAGAAAGTTTTGAGGTATTCATAAATTGCACAGAAGTAATACGCTTCATCGAGGATTGTAATCTTCTTGATAGTCAGGTGGAACACCCCTTTTTCCTTCTCTATGCTGTAATTTGATTTGTTAAACCCTAACTGAAAGTCAGGTTCTGACAATGCCTGTGCCATGACCATTAATACTGGCTTTTCTCCTGGCCTCTGCTTGTACCAGAACATGTAGTTCTGACTGTCATAGCTGAAGGTGCAGTTCAGAGTTACAGATGCCCCGAGCTGAGATGTAATCACTGATTCAGGCTGATGGACTGCGGCATCTAAAAGCACATGATATGTTCAAAGATCACGTGTTATTACATATAAAATAGTTAATGGACATGATATAATGGAAAACAATGGAAAATGACAGTAGTGTAGACATTCTATCATGTTAGAAAAAAACGGTAAGTTGTATGGTTAAGAAACAGTAGAAACAATTAAAATCTCAAGGCATGTATTTATTGTGTATTAAATTGCATGTGCAGATTTTTCAAGTACTTACACATTGTCCTGAATAGTATGGAAGCCCAAAGTATGATCTGTGTAGAGCACATGTCTGATATCTGGCACTCTACTCTCCTGTGTCACAAAGAATAACTACAGTAACTGTGCTGATTTAAGTTCAAGTGATTGTACTTCCTTTTAAATGTTCCATCACCTGACAGTTTTTTTTTCCATTACGTCAGACATAAAAAAACAGACCACAGTAGTTCTCACTGTCTTGCAGCATAAACTGCTTCACTGTTTCTTTTTTCTTTAGGTGGGGAGGTACTGTCCTGTGTGTAAAAGAATAACTAACTGTGCTTAGCACTATATCCCATCTTGGCCATTTCAATACGATGAAAAATAGCTACACTCCGTGCTGGACCTGCAAAAAAACAACAACACTTAATTGTTGAAATGTTGTTGGTTGAGGTTGAGCATATAATTAAGAATAAGCTGCTGTAATTGTGAATTTAATATTGCAGTTATTTAAGATATTTTGTCACTTACCCACCAACACAGTCCACATGGCTATAGATGCTAAAACCAGTTCATGTATGCAACTCATCTATGCAACTTTAGATACTTCAAGTCATGAGAGACATTTTGCTGTGAAGTACATAGTGCATGAGAGGTGTTTAAATATAGACAGTGGGCTACAGGTTCATGACAACAACAGTGTGTGAATATGCAGGTCCGCACTCACATAGTCACACCACACACCCACACCCACACACACACACACACACACACACACACACACACACACACAGAAAAACAAATTCAATGAACACAAACTGTACACATGTACAAAAACTCAAAAAGGACAAACCACAAAGTTTCCTGTTACAATGTCTTGCACTGTTTTGTCAGGTGAATATAATAGAGGTCTTACTAAGTGCTCTTATGCATTTCTCAGGTCAGGATGGAAGTATAAGTAAGAAATAACGGCCGGCAAGGTGACTTGTGTATTAAAATATTTTATTTCTGGATGCCAATGGTAGATGAGCGGGATGGCCACTCTGCTGTTCCTTACATTGCAAATGCACAACAGCTTGAACATCAAAAAATGCTGATGAGTCTCCTACTGTGGAGCGTTCAGTGTTTCCTGTTGCACCATGCCACAAAATGGAGGATGGCCACCCATCACTCAACCCTGAGATAGTCAGCCTTCTGTGGTGTTTAATGCGCCACCTGGGTTATTTACCTGTTTAATGCGACACATCATTTTGCACTTAACAGGTCATCAGTGACTTACATTAAACGTGACTTAGTGCCATATACAGTACAGGCCAAAAGTTTGGACACACCTTGTTATTCAATGCATTTTCTTTATTTTCATGATTATTTACATTGTAGATTCTGACTAAAGGAAAAACTGTGAATGAACACATATGGAACTAGAAAAGCACTCAGAAAGCGTAGACGTCCGCCAAGGCAGCTTCAGTCTTCACCTTATTATCATTCTCACCTTAAGACATTAAAAGGCATTAATTATGTTAAAACATTTTGTTACAATTTGGTGTCCGTTGCATGTCTCTAGCTTCCCCTATCTCGCAATGGTGAAGAATCTTTTAAAAAATTCCTGGATCCAGATGGTTATCCAGAACACCACCAAAAAAATCAGTTCTAATTTAGCCCACATCTGACCTACCCTGAAAATTTCATTTAAATCCGTCCATAACTTTTTGACGGACGGACGGACAAACAAACCAACGCCGGCGAAAACATAACCTCCATGGCGGAGGTAATTATGTACTCATACTTAAATACATACACAGGGTGATTGCATTTATATATTGATTCATGTATTTATTCATTCATTTATTCATTCATTTACTATCCAGTATTGTAACAGTTCCACATAATTTTATTCATGCCTTATTATTCACACAACATTATGGCTTCTTAACATCACACTCACTTTCACACATACAGTTACTCTTACAACCAGTATTTCAGCTCTCTGATCTCTCAAATGCTGAATCCTCAATGAAGATGGAAGTACACTTATTACTCTGACTGCTGTCTGCCACAGTAAGGCCCAGTGCTCAGTGCTGAATGTTCAGAGACGTACGGCTGCATAAACAGCATCTGGTGGTGGTGCCCTCCTAGTTCTCCTGCCCCTGCTTTCCTTCTTAGGGAAGCTCAGGGCTGCATAGCTCAGGACATCTGCAGACTCAGCCTGTGGGAGGAACAGGCGCGTGTGCATTTAGGTGCAAATAAACATAAAAAAGCCAAAGGCAACCATCATAAAACTTTACTGTATTTAAAACATATAAATGTTATTATTCATTAGTATTAAAATCAAATGAATGAATGTGGAATACAATGTTGCATAGCAATAAATAAATAAATAGATTTGATCTTACTTGTGTATTGTGTCGTCTATCAGAGCTGCTGCCTGTAGCATTCTGCACTGTCCTTCCACACCTCACTGTCCAATACCACACAAACTCAATAAACGTTACCAGGTACTATTAAATGTTGATAGATAAATTCATAAATATCACACTTACTCTTGCAGGCACACCCTCTATCATTGCAATCTGCTACAGTCTGGTACAAAACAGAAATAGAGGTGCGCAAAATAAATTCATGAATTATTAATATATATATGTATATATAGAGAGAGACAGTGCCCTAAAAGTCACTCTACACTTTTAATAAATTCCTTAAAATTACACAAGAAACTAAGTTTATCCATATTTTTTGAAGAGTCATTGCAGTTTGACTTGCCCTTACTTTAAAGCACCTTAAAGACTAGCTGTATACATCCACATAAGCGGATCCATTTTCAACAATCTTCAGCCACCTTCAGATGCAGGCCTCTCTGGCCTCTCTCAGGCTGTGTGGAGGCTTTCCTCAAGCTGTGATAGGTCACAGGGCTTAGTGACATACACCTTGCTTTAGATATACGTAGCTCCACAGAAATCCCTCGACAACCTGGCAAAGTGGAGAGGAGCTCTGTGTTGTTAGAAACACACTAGCAAGGTCAGTCTCTGTCTGAAGTTGTGGTACAACTTGAGGGGAAGAATCTACAAGGCCTGCAGTGAGGTCAGTGAAGAGATGCAGCAACATTTCGGTGAGGCCTGTGTCTGAAGGTTGTTGAAAGTGGAGGCACTCATGTGGAGATATAGAGCTAGTCTTCAGTCAACATGACGGCAAATCTGGCAAGTGAAACTGCAGTCACTCCTTTGGTGATGGTAAAAAACGTTCTTGTGTGAAATTAATATAAAGTGTGTAGCGTGTTGTGACACCCTGTTTTTTTTATTATATTAATACATTTAGTAACACCATTCAGGACAAAATAACCTTTGCTTAGTTTTGAGAATTAGTCAATTTAGATCAAGTCCAGATAAAACGAAACTGGGTGATGAAAAGCAATTAGTAAATTAATAAAATAAAAAATGAATCTTACTGGAAAACTGTGTCCGGCATCGGAGCTGCTGTCTGTAGCATTCTGTAAGCATCTCGCTGTCCAACAATACACAAACTCAGAAAACTAAACCAGTTAGCATTAAAATAATGATGACGAATTAGAGAAATATCAAACTTACTCTTGCAGGAACCTGCTCTACCCCTGCATATCAGCCAAGCCAGACAGCCGGCCAGTACAACACAGCCATAGCCCAAAGCCACAACCAGACCAACCAGCACCGTGTTCACTGGTTCAGCTGTAAAGTCACCAGACAGACAATGTCAGAAGCACCCCTGTTTGTAGAGAGAGAAGTGTATCCTTCTGCACCATTCTTAAAGATAGCCTACTTTTGTAAAGTACCTTTGTACTTTTGTACTTTTTATAACTAATTAATGTATTTAAAATAAATGCAAAAACACAGCCAACAGAACCATGTCTCCTTCACATGACCATTAGCAATCATTCAGAGTAAAATAGAAGTTATATAAAACTTATAATTACAAAATAAGTACAAAATGAAACTTTTGTTCAAAAACAGTAAAAACAACTTACCGAGTGTTAGACTTGCTCCCTTCCCAAAGAATATGTGTCCACTGGTAGCTACGGCGCAGTAGTAAGTTCCAGCATCAGTGATGTTGACGTCTTTCTTTAAAAGAGTGTACACACAGCGGCCCTCACACTGACCACTGCTGCTCTTGTTGATGTAAATGAGTTCTGGATGGGAAGCTCCTGAAGCAGGTCGGAACCAGAACACACTGAGCTCTTCTGTTCTGCTCTCAGTCAACACCACACACTCCAGTGTCTTTGAGCTTCCTGGTGAAACCGGGCCTAGTACCGGGTCCTGAATCACTTTTGTAATAGACTGGTTTAGCCGATTTTCATCTGAAATTATTTTACATACACACAGATAAACATTGACGCGGTTATATTAACTTGTGAACATTGTGAGAATACAGTATGATTAAACCAAATTTACCTTCCACAATCAAGTATGTTCCACTTCCAAACACTGGTTTAACGGAGGTTGTAGCACTACAGTAGTAAGAGCCTTCATCAGATGGTAGAATGTTCACTATAGATAGATGGAATGTTCCAGAACCTCTGCTGAAGTTGAAACGGTTGTCCAGGAATTCTCCATATAGTGTGGAAGATTCAGAAAGCCGATTCATTCCGACATACTGTATTGTTTGTCCAATTGTTTGCTTAATCCAAATAACGGTCTTGTTTATACTTTCTGAGAGAAAGCAATCGATAGTCACATTAGCTCCAGTCTTGGCCACTTGAATGTGGTGAAAATCACAGACAGTTTGTACTGGACCTACAGAAAAGCATTATTAGTTACTGAAATATTGTTCATGATGCAATATAGATTTCACAATAAGTCATTATAGTTGTCATGACTGTACTGTAGATATTGAGATAATATCTTTACTTACCCATCACAGTCCATATGGCTATAGACATACTGAGAAAGAACATTCTGACCATTCTGATATTGTGAAGCACAAAGTCTGTGTCAAATATAGACAGCATGTAAAAGGTTGACAAACATGACCACACACACACACACACACACACACACACACACACACACACACACACACACACACACACACACACACACACAGCAAGCATACATGTATACGACCCTGAAAAAGGAGACCACATTGTAGCTTCCTGTTGCAGTGATCTGATGAAGCTTCCTGTGATCTCATGAATGAAATGTTTGTAGCGGTTGCAATGAACTCTATGCAGAATACCTCAGCATACTTCAGTGTAATTTAGGCTAAAAATTAGGAAACATTATCATTAGCTGTTAACTGCTAATGCATAAAATGAATGACATTCATATCAGGAAGTATTTGATGTTGCCATAGTAATCCCTCTGGCATACTGACCTCAGAGGGTCAAGCCACCTAATTTTACTGTAAAAGACATATAGGCAGATTGAATTCATAATTCATAATTTCCTTTCCCTAAAAGGTGTAATTTCATCATAAAATAACACATCATGTTTTTGATATTTTAGCTGTATGACCAGACTTCAACATGACTTATATGACTTTCAGAGTCAGAGCAATTTGTTGTCTGTCATTATAGAAAATCATCTTAGGCATGGCTCAACACACAAAACAATAACCCAGACTATTGGCATAAAGTGTACATTACTAAAACTTTATTATTTTTTAAAATTGTACTCTTCAAAGTGTTAAAATCTCATCTAAAACAGATCAAAATATGACCAAGTGCTAAATTGACCATCAAGGTTACACACTTTATGCTCCTCAGCAGTATAGCTGCCCTTGTCAGTCATAGCACTGAAGTAGAGAGCCACTCTGTTATTGTTTTACAATATTGTAGAAGGGGCGGTGAAGAGTCATGTTTTGTGTAGACTCCATTGTTTCCCCTTTCTTTCATGGTAATCCTTGGGCTACGAATCTAGACATACTCTAGCATTAGCAGTTACATTACTATCCTGGGTAAAGTCTAGCAATGACCCACTGAAGCTCGTTAGCTTATCTCCCACATCTGGTTGGACCAAACACATCAGTCTGCCCTTGTAGGGAGTTGCTGGGTGAGTTTAACACGATGACAACAGGGCTACAATGGTGCACTGGTATAGTGGTATGGTAAATGAGTTTGTTGCTTTTGGTGGAGGAGCTATCCTATAGCCTGCAGAGGCAATTTGAAAGACAATCATTGATGCCTTCCCTTGGATTGCAACTGGCCTATCTCCCCTGAACAGACCCCACAATTTGATGTGGCCTGGTTTGTCAGGCTAGTTAATCCTGGAAGCAAAATGGAGACCTATGGAGATGCTACCTTTAAATTAACCTTGGATTGGTTGGTGCTCTGTGGTGTATACTGTAGCACATAAACACAATACAAAGAGACATAAATATTTGGCTGACAGTGAATCAAAGACTTTACGCAAGCACTGCGTACATGTGCGCATGTGGGTGTGTTTGTGTCTTCTTGTATACTACATAATAATAACATAATGAATAATTCTAACATAGTTTTACCATAGTTTTGGTTGATTTGAAATGGAGTGTTATATATGCTTTATCTCTGCTCCAAACCTGCTTCTGTGCCCATTGTAGTTGAAGAGAAGTGTATTGGTAAGTAAGGTAATGGCATAATAGATGTAAAAGAGTGTTACTTTGAGTCCCACTTTAAATAACACTCTGGATCAGGTGGCTAACATCCACACAGAGTCCGATAAACAGGGTGATTAAAGAACTATCCAACATCAAACATGTAGCACAGCAGGTCCTTTTATTTCCGTCTCTTTATTTGGACTACAGTGTGACTTCTCATAGTACACACTTCCTCTCTTACAAGGAAGTCACGTAACCATTGTTTCGTTTCTCTCGCCACGTCAATATGCAGCCAAAGGAAGGACACATGCTTCCATGACAGTTATAGTATATGTCACAGAGCTCAGTGCTGAGTGTTCAGAGACGTACGGCTGCATAAACAGCATCTGGTGGTGGTGCCCTTCTGGTTCTCCTGCCCCTGCTCTCCTTCTTAGGGAAGCTCAGGGCTGCATAGCTCAGGACATCTGCAGACTCAGCCTGTGGGAGGAACAGAGATGTGTATGGATGTTCTGAAATTAACATCAGCAAAAACAAACAAAATGCAACTATCAAAAAATCTATTGATATATGTATCAACACAATTAAAAAAACAATTAAAAAGTTAATTTTAAATAAAAAAAACATACTTGATTATTGCGTCGGGCATCAGAGCTGCTGTCTGGAACATGCTGCAGGTCTCTCGCTGTCCAACAACACAAACATTCAGAACACTATATCGATCAACATAAATCACATGTGGTTGATAGATATATTAAGATATATCACACTTACTCTTGCTGGCTCCTGCTCTACCCCTACAGATCAGCCAAGCCAGACAGCAGGCCAGTACAACACAGCCACAGCCCAAAGCCACAACCAGACCAACCAGCACAGTGTTCACTGGTTCAGCTGTAAAGTAACCAGAAAGACTATATGTAGAAGTAGCACTGTATGTACTGTTAGCCCCCTAAAACAAAAAAAAAACACGGCTTCAAACCCTCATTGTAGAGGGTATTATGTCCTTACTACCCTCCCAACCTTACCCTTCACCCTGCTATTTAAATAATTGCTCATTACTAGAAATAAATAATGTTTAAATATCCCAGTTCTCATTAAAATCACATTTCTAAGTCTCATAATCTGAGGGCACTGTGTCCTCCATACTGTACCCAAATTCATTTAACCCCCTAGGCTGTTCTCATACTACGGTCAAGTAAAATGTTGTTTTTTGATTCGCTGGCAGGATATGCATTCATTCCATTGAGCTGTTTAACTATAGAAAGTTGTTCTAAAATTCTGGCGCAAGTTATAAGCACCATTCCACTCATAGAATGGTAACCAGAACAACCATGTAAGCTAATTTAGTGGTTGCTTTTCTGTTCTACTTTTTAACAACAGGTTGAAGATAAAGATTCTTAATTGTAAAGAAATTATAGAATAGTTTAAATATTCCAAGGTAACTTTTCAAATGTTTGCTAAATTCATGGGTGTAGTAACCAGGCCATAGGCTAAGCGGGATAACTGCCTTCGAGACCTGCATTTGACGGAATTAATATCAATAAAATGATTTAAAATTTTGAGATGTGCTTCAAAAGGTAGCTAGTTATACAAAGTTAATTCCCACCTCATCATCCAATCAGAAAACAGAATTTTATTAAGGGAGATAAAGTTCAATATTATAGGCTACAGTGTGTGTGCAGACCAGGGACCAGAAACAACTGTACTTTGGTACAGTACAAAAGACATACCCAGTGTGCGTACACCTTAGACTTTGTGTGATCAAGTGTACTCGGCTACGGTATGGATGGCATAGTGTCAGTGCACTGTAATTAGCAGGACAATCTCTCAAGGTGTCCAGAATTTTTCCAGTGAAATAAAATCACAAGGTGTCGAGCATTTTGGAATTACATATAGCAATATTTAGTTATTTGTCTATAGCATATTTTCCCCATGATTAGGCTCATAATTAATTTAAATCAGATTTTATATACATAGACAGCATAAACATGTTTTTTGATGCAAGTATCATAGTGTTTAAAGTAAATGCTAATTTCTACATTTGTTCCTACAAGGGCTTTTATGGGTTATGGGAATAAAATCACAGTTGTTAGTTGTGATAAACCTTACTCCTTCATAAAAGCAAACTACAGAAATAAAGTTTTTTTTCTTTCTCGAGGTTATTTGTAACCTGATTCAATCGATGGGTCTTGAAATAAGTTTAATAAATAAATACTTTTCACTTTCAATTCATTACAATCGTAAATACTGATAGTTATGATTTTCCACATTCATATAAACATTTAGCTTCCATGACCATTTCTGAAGAGTGAAAACAGAAAGAAAATAGTGGAAGTAGCCTACCGAGTCTGAGTGTTGTTCCATGTCCAAAGAGTATGTGTCCACTGGTAGCTATGGCGCAGTAGTAAGTTCCAGCATCAGTGATGTTAATGTCCTTCTTTGAGAGAGTGTAGACACAGCGGCTCTCACACTGACCACTGCTGCTCTTGTTGATGTAAATGAGCCCTGGATGGGAAGCTCCTGAAGCAGGTCGGAACCAGAACACACTGAGCTCTTCTGTTCTTCTCTCAGTGAGCACCACACACTCCAGAGTCTCTGAGCCTCCTGTAGAAACCGGGCCTGGTATCGGGTTTTGGATCACTGCTGCAATGGACTGGTTTATCTGATTTTCATCTGATATGATTTCACACACAGATATGTAATTCAATATTGCTCTGCTCAGGAGCTAATTAGGTAACATAGTAATAATGGGAAAATCACTGGAAATTGAGAAATGTTTACCTTGCACTGTCAGATATGTTCCATTTCCAAACTGTTGATCAAAATTATTTATTTTACCACAGAAGTAAGATCCTTCATCAGACGGCAGAATGTTTGCAATCGACAGACGGAATTTTCCAGAAGCGCTACTCAATTTATAACGGGTATTGAATTCACTGGCAGGTATGGGAGGCTGATTTCCATAACTTCCTCCCACAAACTTTGGTGTTTGTCCATTTATTTGTTTGAACCATCCATAAGCGTCCTGGCTGTTTAGGAGAGAGCATTCAAAAGTCACACTAGATCCAGACTTGGCAACTCGAATAGGCTGAGAAACATCCATGGTCTGTACTGGACCTGCAAAAAGGGACAGTTAAATGAGTATAAAAATAATAGGCTGTCAGTTTAGTGAGTTTTAATAAATAATAAATATAAATAATAAATACAAATATAAATATACTTTATTTCTATATAAAGATACTTTCTCTACTTACCCACCAACACACTCCATGTGGCTATAAAAGTACAAAAAAATGTTTTCACCATTCTGACATCAGATACTTCAAGTCATGAGAAACATTTGGTTGTGAAGTACATAAGGCATGAGAGGTGTTTAAGTATAGACAGTGGGCTACAAGTTGATGACAACACCAGTGCACGCATGCTCGCAACACACACACACACACACACACACACATAGACATAAATAGACAAAAATCACACACACATTCAAAACCTCAAAAAGAACAAACCACAAAGCTTCCTGTTACAATGGTGCTGTTTTTGTTCAGATGAACATAATACAGTTCTTTCTCAGTGCTTCTATGCATTTCTCAGGTGACTGTATTTCTCAGAAGTACTTATTCAACTTCCACAAAAAAACAAACAAACAAACAAACAAAAAGCAAATGCTTTGGCACATCTTTGCAAATGGCTTCTGCTGTTTTTTTTACATTGTATATGGGTTAAATCATGTTGTTTAAAATGTGTTATTCTAGTACTATGTTGAATAGTCTTCCCACTAAAAATATAAAGGCATCAGTGTATAAGTCATAGCATCCAAACATGTTTAATAATAGTGTTGTACACCAGTAAACTAAACTAACTCTGAAAAATGTGAATGACTATTATTATGTTCTTGACATTTTTTATGTATGAATGTATGAATAGGCCTAGACTATATGACCTTTACAACGTTTATTGTTTTACTTTAAAGATTAAAGTGTCATGTGAAACATCACTGAACATTGAAATGTCACCAAATATTAGGTTGGCTATGCAGCTACATGATGCAACTCACTAGCCTGGTAAAGCAGCCCCTCGTACTAAATTTCATTTTGTACAGAGGGTCTGGCTGAGATTCCATTGACACGGTTGTTTCAGGCAGAATCTTGCCTAACCAGTCAGTGAACAGAGGGATTGTTTGTGAGTGAAGACATTGTCTTTGTGTGCTATATTTGAATTGTAGTGTGTAGGCAGGGTTAAAGCCAGACTAATTGCATATGTCAGGACCAGACGTTGGCGATTGCTTCCTCCAGAAAGAAAACATTTCCCAATACAGCACAGCCAGACCCTCTGTACAAAATGAAATTAAGAGTTTACCAAGCTAGCAACTCACATCACTTAACTAGAAAGCAGCCTTGTGACTGTGTTAGAATTCTCTAGAGGGGGCGCTGATGAGTCATTCTCTTTGGAGACCAGTGCTTCCTCTTTATTCTTTCATTCTATGAGAATGAAAGAATAAAGACGAAACAGTGGTCTCCAA
The DNA here is from genome assembly GCA_030347295.1 of Setipinna tenuifilis. Taxonomy (NCBI): domain Eukaryota; kingdom Metazoa; phylum Chordata; class Actinopteri; order Clupeiformes; family Engraulidae; genus Setipinna; species Setipinna tenuifilis. The sequence continues at coordinate 26,228,564 of CM059280.1, forward strand.
AAGGGGTGACTTCAGTTCATTTAGAGTTTTTTCAACCATTTACACACATTTTGAAAACTCTATGTGCTTTTCTCAAAACTCTACACACAAATTCAACTTTTGCTCACACAAAATGCAAAGTTCCCTATCTTTTGCAAAATGAAACACAGTATTCAAAATATTCTAAACACATCTGAAAAAAGCAAGCATTTGTGTCATGTTATAAACACATGCGCATTACACAACTGTTGGTCCTAATCTAAATTCCATAGCGCTACACATTATTGGTCTAAATCTAACACTTTTGTTTTTATGGATGTTTCGATATATTGCCATAAAAGAGCAAAAATATCGTAGTATGCAAGTGAAAGTCAAAACAAACAATTTTGGAACCAAAAATATTTACTGTCATTTTCAAAATAAATAGATACATGGTACATAATGAGACGAGAGAATGTTTCACCTGGAGCTATTGATGGTACACGCAACTGTTACAGTAAAACACTGGACAAGACAGATACAGAATAGTGCACACACACACTATCCACACACACGGTGCGTACACACATAGACATGATAAACTAAACACATTTATACTAACACACATGTGCACACACACGCACACACATGTGGACAAACACACTAGGATACACATGTGCATTCACATTACACAATGTGCAAAAGAAAGACAAGTGACATAAAGCAAACACACTTGGCAGGGCATGGCTTGTATCAAAGCTCTGTAGCTAGTGGTTATGAATGGAAAAATATTTTATACCTATGATATGTGATATTACAGTAGCAGTACAGTGTGCTGTGCTAGTTAGCATTGATGGGGGACAGCTAGTTGTGTGTGTATTTTGTTTTTGTAAATCGCTTTGGATAAAAGCGTCTGTTAAGTGTAATGTAATGTAATGTTCTGTGTATTCAGGGTCCATCTCGCATTACATGCTATATTTTCTCTTGCCAAACACTAAGGAAAGAATCTTCTTGTGTGGCATATCCAACCTTGGATACAGGCAGCATCAGTGTCACCACATGCTTCCTCTATGCCTGGAGAAGAGGAAGGTGGACATAGGGATGATGATCATATATTTTCCAGCGCCATGTTGAGAAGAATTCTTTGATTGGATTGAGAAATGTTGAATATGGAGACAGGTTGACAACAGAAAAATGAGTGTTCAGTAAAGCAGTTATTGTTTGCACATACGAGGACAGAGATTGAAAAAGGAAATAATGTTACTTCCTGTTAGATTTCTGTGTGTTAGGTAGAGATTTGTGTGTATTAATTTACCAAAAGTACTGCCTGTATGTATGTATGTGTGTGTGTGTGTGTGTGTGTGTGTGTGTGTGTGTGTGTGTGTGTGTGTGTGTGTGTGTGTGTGTGTATGTATGTGTGCATGCATGGGTGTGTGTGTGTGTGTGTGTGTGTGTTTATGTGGGTAAATATTATAGCCTGGATATGTTTGTTAACTGTAAGTGTAAGTGTGTAAGTGTACTTCTCAACATCACAGTGTAACCTAGGTTCTTCTAAACTTTTGCTTTTACCGTAACTAAATTCAGAATATGGCAAATAGAGGTTTTAATAATCTATATGTGGTCAGTTTTATGTTGAGATGACTGTGTTTTAGGTATTTTAATGGCCATTTTGACTACCTCTATCCAAGACGCACATGTATGCATTTTAAGAGCAGAAGAAGGGAGCAAGTTTCATCAGAGCTATTCAGCACCATGGACAGCGGTCTTGGCCAATGTGTGTGGATATTGTATGTCAAAATATTTGACCAATAACACTGGTTCATAGCATTGGAATTATTATATTTATTTTAAATTGGTATTATTTTCATTTTTTAAACCAAATGTATTTTTAAGTTCATTGTAAAAAGTGCTTATTTTAGCATTAAAGATTAAAAGGCATTAAAACAAGGCAGAGGATAAACCTTTGCTGTGAAGTTCCTCTGATCACATTACTGTATTTTACGTGTTTAAACAAGCTGGCATACAGCGCTGTAATTCAAGATTCAAGATTCAAAGATTCAAGATTCAAAAAGCTTTATTGTCTAATATGTTGCCGTATTAGAAAATCTTCTTTTGATTGAAGGCTTGGATATGTATATTTGTGTGTGTGTGTGTGTGTGTGTGTGTGTGTGTGTGTGTGTGTGTGTGTGTGTGTTATTAGTGTGAGTCATTTGAGGAATGAGTGTTCTGTGTGTGTATAGCTATGGGGATGAATGATTTTTTGTAGATAGCTTTCTTGGCCAAAGGCATTCTGAATCTTCTGCCAGAAGGAAGTAGATCAAAACAAGGATGGAGTGGATGGGAGGGATCTAAGAGGATTGAGTTGGTCTTTCTTTCCACTGTCTGGATATATAGATGGTTCAGCTCTTTCTGGGGAATTCCTATTACCTTGCTTGCTTGCTTAGTTATTCTATTAAGTTTGTTTTTGCTTTTGTTTGAGAGGAAGCCATACCAGGACGTAATGTTGCAGGTGATGATCGATTCCACCAGAGTTTGATAGGCAGTTGACAAAATGTATTTACTGACATTGAAGGTGTTAAGTTTCCTCAGGAGACACATGCGTTGTTGTCCTTTCTTGTAAACCCCATCTGCATGCTGGCTAAAGGACAGGCGTTGGTCGATCTCTGTGCCGAGGTATTTGAACTTCTCCACCTGTTCAACTACTTGCCCTTCCAGGATCAAAGGTGAGGAAAGTAGATGAGGGGTGTCAGGTGCCCTCCTCCTATGGCAACAGTTCTTTAGTTTTGCTGATGTTTAAATGCAGTGAGCTTGGCAATTACATCAATTACATCAGTGGTTCCGTCCTTACATCACATTACTTTAAAAATGTGTCTTTAATCAAACTGAACCAAAGCACTGTAATCACATTAGTACATTTGGCAACTTTTGAGATGACATACATCACACATGAATGCACTTCAAATAATTTCTCCCATCAAGTTTAGAAATTAGGATGTTTTACATCTGAGTAAGTAACTTCAGATTGCTTTTCCATTTCCTGTTCTCTCCTCTTCTTTAAAATGTAGATCACTGTAGGTCACGGTCATTGTCTCAGCATCACTGCCCTGTCAACACAAAATAAGATTCAATATAAGATTTGTTCTGACGCAAACAGTACAATTAAAAATGTTTTTATTTTAGTTATCATGAAAAATGATTATCATGTTGAAAGAAACTGAAAGAAGCTGAATGAAACCCAGCAACGTATTACAACGTTTGTGTTGCCTGATATTCCTCCACCACAGAGCTGTTAAGGTGCATGCGATTAGGAGCTCTTTCTGACGAACACAAACAAATAAAACAAATACATATATAATATGTAAATATAGGTTTTAATTCAGTGGTTGGATATGTGCACAGGGAATAAATATAATATACATATATAGAAGAAACTGGTCTAAGTAAACAATGGCTTACTTTTGGAGTGTTCACACTCAGCTGTCTTTAAATGGGAAGAGATGAGAAATGCCATCACAGCAACACACACACACAACACCACTCCCAAACCAGCAACTATGGGGATCATCTAGCTCTCTAGAAAAGACAAACGCACAAATATAAAGCAGCTAGAATAGTACAATAATATGTTTAACACAACAAAGTCTGAGGAACTTTGAGTGATGACTCAAAATGTCAATTTACGTAATAAATGTTTATATGGAAGCTCTCTGGTGTGCAGGTAATATCTAACTTTCTTGAAATGTTACACTTTTGGTTCCTATCCTACAAAAATAAATTGTGGCCATGTGTGCTTTGGAATGGTCAGATTGTTTACAAGAAAAGTAAGCAAAGCAAACCTGGAAGTACATCTACCTGTTTTCTTTGATATGTCACAAGAAAGGGGTTTATCTTTACCAAGGCCTGGATTCAGAATCTGTACAGTAATGTTGAAAGAAGAGGTCGTATACGGTACTGAGATTATTTAAATATGATTTCTTTTCAGAAATGCTTCAAAATATGACAGTCAAATCAAGAATGTAAATATGAAAAAACAAGCAATGTGTTGATTTTCTTAGAAACCTATGACTACATAACTTGCAAATGTAGATTTTCTTAGATGTGATGGCTACATAACTTAAAACTGTGTACACATAGGTGTACCAGATAAAGTCTAAGTGCAATCAGAAGAAGAACAGGAGTATCCTTGGGTTAAAAACGCACAGCAGTAGCTCACTAAGTTTTAATGCTACGACTTAGGAGTGAGATTAAGCAAATAAAAAGTCCATAATAAAGCTTTCATGATGTAACAATTACACTGTTTAACTGCATTAGGTGATGTATTGCATGAAGTAGGTTCTCATATCTTTTCAACACCTTAAAAAAGAAAAACAGCGGCAAGACAAAGGTTATATGATTGTGTAATTTGAAAATAATGATTGTATAATTGTGTAATTTTATAATATGCCATGTAATGGCACTGATTTATTAGATCTGTCTATTAGTAGACTGGGTCACATGTATGTTATACCCAACCCTAGTGTTTTACATCAGAGTACACACTCTGTTTAGGCCTTTGGCCAGTGTTGGCTGTGGTCCGTGTGATGTGGAGTCTGCAATGAAGGCTGCACATGTTTATTTCAGATCTGAAGTTACATCTCTGAAGGAAACATTTTCAAAAGCTTTGCGAAACATCTGTATAAAAGACACCAGCAAGGCCTTTCTAAGTTATATGCTCAAACACCCCTCCAACTTTCACCAACTGCTGGTGGTAGAGTACTTGGGTTACTGACATAATATTCAGTGAAAAGGATGGTAGGAAAATGTCATTGGCCATTGTGTCATATTTCACAATAGTTTACCATATGGTCCAAAGGTTTGTCATTGACTTCCTTGGGAAAAAGTGATTGACTATGAAGGTCAAAGATGAAGGTACTGTAGATAACTGCAACATCTTTATTTTAATTTCAATAGGTGTGTGTGTGTGTGTTTGTGTTTGTGTGTGTCCAGGAATGTATGTATCTGTGGGTGTTTTTTTCTGTGTGTGTATAGCCAGGGAGGTGGGTTCTGCATGTGTGTGTGATTGGCTCAGGAGGTGAGGTGTGTTTGTGTGTCTGTCTGTGTCTGTGTGTGTGTTTGTGTTTGTGTTTGCGTGTGTGTGTCTGTGTGTGTGTCTGTGCAAGCATGTGTGTGTCTGTTTGTGTGTGTGAGTGTGTGTGTGTGTGTGTGTGTGCGCGCGTGTGTGTGTAGAGCCAAGAAGGTGGAGCATGTGTGTGTGTGAGTGGTGTCTGTGTGTGTGTGTGAAGGGCCATGGAGGTGTGGTGTGTATGAAGTTTCCATTGCTGCTTCAGCCAGTGCACAGGACCACCGTGCATATAAATAACACTGACACTGAGAGCACTGCTGGATGGAAAGTTCTAGTGTCTGTGTGGTTTAGAGGTGTGAACTTGACAGGCCGCTCTTTCTGTGCACCTCAGTCACCAACACCCCCCAACTACCCCACTCCACCCATCTCCCCCTGACCTCTTCCTTTGCTAAAGTGAGTTAAAGGGCATTACTGCATGCATGTAGAAACGTACATGTAATGTGTGAAATAAAATATGCTCATGTGTGCATTTGCATACACACTTGCACGTGCACACACACGCACACACACACACACAAACACAGCCATATCTCTAAATGTATGTATGTATGTATGTATGTATGTATGTATGTATGTATGTATGTATGTATGTATGTATGTATGTATGATGTTTGTACCTAAAAATGACATATAGAATTCCATTTCAACATGATTTACTATTGGCATATAGTGGATTACTGTTTGGTTGTTGTTTGCTAGTTATATTGTTTTGTGTCTCCTCTGCTATGTACTTTGTATAGAGTTTGAAGCACACAGCAGTGTGGGGGGGGATTCTGGTAAATAACTGCCGTGCAAACTGCTGGGTTGGAGAAACCGCTGCGGTCAAGCAGTAGCTCAGAAGACGTGGGAGTGATGCACAGCAACCAGCACCCTGACAAACAAACAAGAGAGAGGTGTGTATGTGTGTGTGTGTCTCTGTGTGTGTTTGTATGTGTGTGTGTGTGTGTGATAGAGAGATGGAGAGACTGAGAGAGAAAAAGAGAGAAATAAAGAAAGAGAGAGAGAGAGAGAGAGAGAGAGAGAGAGAGAGAGAGAGAGAGAGAGAGAGAGAGAGAGATCAAACAGTCACATCCTGGTAGGACATAGGTAACTCATGTGGCTAAGTAGGGTCCAACACACAGATTAATGCCTACACACTTACACACACACACACACAGACACAGACACAGACACACACGTTGTGTGTGAATCTTTAATGTGTGTGTGTGTGTGTGTGTGTGTGTGTGTGTGTGTGTGTGTGTGTTAGGGGTCTTTTCTATAGTCATTAGTGGATAGGCCTGAAAAGGGTGTGTGCATGGTGCAGTGGTGCTACAGTGGTGTTTGCTGCAAATCACCATTGAGGCTGACTGGAGCATCTCTGCTAAAAACACAGATTTAGGGAAAAAAATAAAGAATGTTGTTTTTGTTGTGATGTGTATTGAACATGTGTGGGAAGAATGCCATTTACTTTTCACATTGTACAGAGATAATGGTATGTATGCCTCATATCGTAATTGATCACAAAGAGTATATTTTCATGCTTTAACAATATTACAGCCAAATGTGGTCAGACCTGGTGCTTAAACATGACAATTTTGAAAGAAAGTGTCTGTGTGCAAATTGCAATTTTTCTAAAAAGCTGTAGTTGTATTGCAAAAAAACACACAAAAAAGTAAAAAAGTAATTTGTTCCTAAAGTGTATTTAATAACATGCAAACAGAACAGTCTGTCAGAGATGTAAAGTCATTAAAAGTCTTAAGCTAAAAAGTTCATGCTCTTTTAGGTGATAGAGTTCAAGTTAGCGACACAAACATCTCACACTTCAAGTGGAAAACATCAAGAACAACACAGCAGCTTCATGAGAATATGTGGTCAAAAAAAAGGTACGCGCACACATACAAACAAAACCTCAACAGGACACAAAAGCTTGTATATGTGTGAAAGGAAGTTACAGACCTTAACTCTTAATATAGTTTAAGGACTTTCCAATTCACACATAAAGACAAACATACTGGTAGACTGGCACACTGAACTGCAATGAATATTTCTATCCTCAGATTTATTCTAAAATACTCAGTTAGGAAAACCCTTTTATATCTATTTGAAACACACATTGCCATGCAAACACACATGCACACACACACACACACCAACAAACAAATAAAAAATGTGTGTATCTTACTGTGTGTGAGTGTGTGTATGTGTGTGTGTGTGTGTGTGTGTGTGTGTGTGTGTGTGGATCTTTAATGTGTGTATGTGTGGATCTTTAATGTGCACACTGTACTATATCTGTCTTGTCTCTACTGTTTAACAGGTGCATGTAGCACCATTTGTTCCCAATTGTTGAAACATTGTTTTGTCTGTATGTACTATGTATATAGCTAAAACAACACTAAATCGAACTTCACTTGACTTGATTTTTTGTACCATTAAAATTACATATGTGATATTAAAGGTCTTATTATTTTCTTGCTATGAAGTGCTGTCACACTATGTATCTGTAACGCAGAAAGAGGGGCAATAATAAAAATATATAGTTTTATAATTGTAAAATTAAATTACAAATTATATGAGCCACTGTGACATAGACTATGAATGTGTCTGAGGTAACTAACATATTTACAGGAAATGTCCACAAACACTGCTTGCAGACCCAGCCCTCTGTCTCCTCCCCCCGTGCTGATTGGCTAAAGTTCCTTAGAGGTGATTGGTGGCTCTGACCCACTCACCCCCCACCCTTGCCTGTGTGTCCCCCCCCCCCCCCTTGCCTGTCAAATTAAAAACTCACCCAAAGTAAAAACTCACAATTTACTAATTCTTTTTCAGTGAATGGTAAACTCATTCTACCTTCCTGTGTATAAAGATACACTTATGTATTGTGTATTGCAGATCACTTTGTTATTGAATTTGTATGTATGTGTGTATGTGTATGTATGTGTGTGTGTGTGTGTGTGTGTGTGTGTGTGTGTGTGTGTGTGTGTGTGTATGTATGTGTGTGTGAGAGAGAGATTGAGAGAGAAAGAGAGAGAAAAAGGGAGGTCACAGACCTCACGTCCACCCACACACACACCGCCTCCCAACCACTAGACGTCATCAACGCCCCCCCCCCAACCATGCACACACAGCACACCTGACACAGACCTTAACCACCCCCCCCCCCCCCCCACACACATACACACACAGCATGCAGGACATAGCTCTCAGATCCGCCCCCCGCCCTCCCCTCACTGACACGCAGCCTCCCGACCACTAACTGTCATCTAACCCCCCCCCCCCCCCCCCCACCCCCACCCTGATCCCCCCTCACACACACATTGGACACAGCCTACACTTCTGCTACCCTCATCCCCCTAACATAGCATGAAGGACACAGCCCTTGCGTACCCCCACCCCTGCCGCCCCACACACACGCAAGCCCCTCCCACTGGATGTAACTGGAGCCCCCCTGCCCCAACAACCCACCTCATCCGCACGCACATTTCCCCATCCCCACCTCAGCACTCCTTCCTTCCCACACACACAGCCCATCATCGGCCACCAAAGCCAATCCTCCCTCCCAACCCCAACTGCACTTTACGCCCCCCTTCCCCCCACCATCCATTTTACCTTCCTTTATCAGGTAGCCATCCTCAAACTATATTCTATGCACTTTACTCCTCCCTCCACATGCACAGTTTTGGACAAACAATCACTAATTTCACTGCATGTCCTACTCTACCCAGTATGTCTATGCAGGTGACAATAAAACACCCTTGTATCCCTTGTATATTAATCACAGTGCCCCAGTGGTACTCTGTGCAGGTACCCTGGACTGCTATCTAGCTCAGATCAGACTACTTACTAAATCTACTCTCACTCAGCATAACACCACTATACTCCATGTAACGTAACCTACCACCAACATTATTATTTCCTGTGGGCCTACATGCCAGTGGAGAGCCCAAAGTGATGCAGTAAAGGGAGTATCAGTTGGTGGCGCAGTGAACTGAAAGACTGAGGTTGAAGTACCTACTAAGTCATCACACATTAGCATTGTGTAGCTCTGATTTGGCCTGGAAAGCTTGGTCACATCTAGTGTGTGCGATTGTTATGATTGCTTTGTGTGTGTTCATATGATGCTTAAGGCACATGCAGTATTACAGTAATCTGATTTATTCATTGCACAAGATACAGTGTTAGGCCTGGTTAATTGAAAAGGACATGAAAAAAACAGAGATTCAAAAGGCTTCTCTTGTGATTTATTCAAAGTTGATGAAAGCACTGAATCCCTTGAACACAACAAAAACATCATTTACATTGATATGTACATAAAAGTAAAAGCAATAATTTCACCATGTATATACTTTTAAACATTAGTTTCAGCCCGTTTCAACAACTCCCATTTAACAGCGGAGTATATATAACATGGGAGTATATATCCTCACGTGGCATCTCTCTCTTCTTCTTCCGTCTTTTTGTTCTCTTATCAGAGAAGTGCAAGGCTGAATAGTTATCCTGGGCAGGCAAAAAACACTTCTTACTTCTCTATTAAAAATTACTGTAGATGTTAATTTTCAAAAAATGATTAACAATACCTAATAAACAATACCTAATAAACCAAATATGAATACCATCTGGATGGCACATACCTGAGCAGGTTGTGGCTCTCGTAAAGACCGACCTGGGTCTACCTCCCTAGAATTTGCAGCTTAAATGAACAAACAGATGACTGGTAAGCAAATGCATTTAAACAGACAAGGTCAGTCATTTTATCAAAAAAAAGTTTCATACCTTTATTTTGTTTGTGTTTTTTGGACTGGTAAATTAAGCAAACCAAGTAGAAGACAATGAAGACAAAGCACAGCCCTAAAACAGTAGTCAGCCCATATATGAGAGGATGGACAGATTTCTCTACAAAACAAAGACACAACATGACTTATATTAATAAATACATGTATTTCTGGGCTATACTTCCATTAGAAAAGTCAGTTCCTTTTCCTGTGACAACAAACATCAATATCATTTTCATTTTTTATCATTATTGTCAGTAATACAGAAATCATATTTGATAAACACAAACCTGCATTAAAATCATACTGCATCAAAAAAAAAACCTATAACCTATATTAAAAATCATTACTAGATAAACATATATTATGTCTCAGTAGAAATGCAGTAATCATATTTGATGAACACATACCTGCATTGAAACCTTGTTCAGTTTTGTTTCCACAGTTTAATTGTCTACAGTTAGCCATTGCACAGAAGAGTGCGGTATCATCACTGATGCTGAGATTAGGCTGTCTGGGTCCTAGGGATTGAGGACAGGCCATTAGGTGAACGACCCTGTCCTTTACACAGTTATTAACGCGTGAATATATACTTTTGTATCCCATTTATAATACCTTTGAGAGTCAAAAACGTTCCATTTCCAAATGTAATGGCATCAAACAATGCGAGAGCGCAGTAATATATTGCTTCATCAGATGCCGTGATGTTTCTCATGGTGAGATTAAATGATCCGTCAGACGTCTGTACTAAAATACGTCCACTTCCTGACTCTTTCGTAAATGGAACATTCCATATCACAGTGCCCCTTGCAAGTCTAACTACTGCATAAGGCTTTAGTCCCAGTTTTTGCTTGTACCAATACAGTGGGTCGTCTTTGTTATACACGGGATAAAAGCAGGGCAAAGTCACAGTATCTCCACGTTCTGCCTCTTGCACTCGGCGTGGTTGAACAATTTCATTTGTTGAGTCTAGAAAACAGTTTGGTACACGTAAGGGTATGATGGCGTTATACAGACAATTTCGTGCTCCACAAAGTAGTAGGCTGTGACATAAACAATTGCAATGAAATATTCATTGTACTTACACATTTTTAGAAGAGCCAATAAAATCATCCAAGTCATTTTTATAGCCACAGTATATTTTGCAAGTTGACGAGTGTAGTTATATGCTGTTGATGTCAAGCTTGGTGTCTCAGTTGCAAATGATTTCAGAGTGACTGAAAGACTTAAATAGTGGAACAAAACAGAAGTACCACTTCCTGTTAAAATGTTTCATTCAATGAGCCAATGAGCAAATGTGTCAGCATTAGTATTTAGGCCCTGCCTCCAAGTCCTACAGATAAATTAACAAACAGAACTTTTTTCCTAGCTAGGCTTATTGCAGTATTGATGACTCATGCTTTCTAGCACCATTTGAAATCAAATCATACTGTATGATGTCTGTACACAGATGTTTATTTAAACTAATACGTTGTCAACAATAGCATATTCAAATGTGTGCTCAAACAATGCTTTTAAATGCAAATCCTAATGTTGAACATTATTGGACAAAAAACTTAAACATGCACTGTAGCACATTTGTTCTGTAGGATGAATGATTGCTCTCTAATGAGAAAACAAACTGTTTTTGTACGTCTGCTTTTCCTTCCTTCCCCTGCTTCCTGTTTCACTGACAGGTTAACCTTAAGCCCTTTGATTTTGAATCTGCACAGTGTTTCATTTTTGCACCATTCATAGGCCCTGTATAGCATATTACACATCAAAATTGATGTACATCATAAAACATGTTAATATGCAAAAAGAAAAAGGCCTTTTGGGCAAAGAAACAGGCAAGAATAGGCATGTTGGCCAGCCTGTCTTGAACGTGAAATTCAATGTAGCGTCACAGGCAGTATGGGCGGGCCCAGGCTAGAAACTAGTTGTTTCACTACCATCTACCTACCTTTTGTCCCCTGTGGAGCTTGTATTCCTGGTCTTTATACACTTCTTTATACACTCACTATCTTTGATATTACATGAACAAAATTAATTTTAATTTCTTGCCTATGTTTTACATATTAACTAAAAGGACAAATTAAAGGCAGTGGGACACTGGATACCTTGGTTTGTAAAATACTCACTGTAGATTGTACCAAAACAATACAGTGATAATTCTCTGTGGAAATACCCAAAGACCCAAAGGCACATTTCAGATGTCTTATTTACTATGGTCTTTAATAAATAATTAACTATGCATTGCCTTTTTGACTCTCAAAAAGACCAAAACCGTTGACCCCTCGTTGTTTTTCATAATGTACAGAAAATGTCATTAGTAAAAGGTACCTAATGCAGTTAAGGTTCCTCAGTGTTTCCTGAGGTCACTGTGGCATTTGGGGACCAAACTGACTAAAGAGCTTTGTCAACTTTTCTCTGAGGGGGACATGGCAAAGGGCTCTATTTGACAGCATTTTCAAGGTTCATCCTGATATGCAAATAAGACACTTTCTATGGCACCATGGCACTATTGCAATCTCTTGATTTTGTCAGTGAGTGCACAACCATAAAGTATGTAAAACAAATGTTAACAATCCACAACATCCCAACACTTTAGAAAAAGTATACAGCAAGTTGTCAGACATACAGAAAACTACTTGACAACAGACTGGCAATGTTGGCTATGTTGCTCGGATCCTCTGTAAAGTGGTTACCACCAGGTATACTATTTGGTCAGCCTTTCTGGTACATTTCCACCATAAATAAAGTGAATTCAGACAGTCCCTAACTCCTCTGAGGCTGGAACTTGGTGTAATAATGTATTCCGGTTTATGCAGCTGACCACCAACCATAGCATAGGACCAACTCTCTACGCGGTAGGCTACACCACCACAGCTTGTCTACAATGCACTAAGAAAGGTAAACATGGCAGACAATGGTAAGTTTGCAATGATTAATTAGCTATCGCCAATGTGTGACTGTTCGACATTCATGTCAGCATTCTGTGAAGGGCAGGAATAAGATATAGTTGTCTTCCCATGACATCAAGGGAAAATGGAAATCTGGAGAACTCTACACCAAGGGTGGTCTGAGGGGGTTTACATTCATGAAGAAACCATGTATCGCATCTATTATCTTTTTGGGATCAGTAACTGAAATAAACATCCCAGACACAAAAAAATGTTTTTACAAGTCAGTCAAGAGCAGTTCATAAAACAATACATGGGTCTGATGGTGGTCCCATGACTTAGTAGTGAATCCAACTAGTCGATTTTCAAAAAATCAGACAATGAATTGTTGACACAATCCAGCTTCCCTTACAGCCCAGCACTCAATGTGTTTGGGCAGGGACAAAAGCCAGGGACAACACCCTATCTACCTGTGCAACCAACACTCCCAGAGCATAGCTCAAATCTGCAACTATAATACATGGGCACAGCACTGTGCCACAGATTTAAAAAAAAATGTAATAACGTTACTTGTCCTTAGTTTGCCTGCAGCACACAGGCACTATACAAACCCTCACAGACTTTCTTGTCTCTACCAGTCCCATAAGGGCCGTGGTTCTGCCTGAGGTTTCTTCCTGGACTTAAACAATCCAATGCAAACAGAGTTTTTCCTCACTCCTGTCGCCCCTAGGGACACTAGCAGGAACTGTCAACAGTGCCAGAATGCACTTCCTCTTTCCCGGCGCTACCAAGCTGCAACAAATGCTGTCTTGTGTTTTCCTGCCAAACTGTTAAAGCACTTTGAGCTACATCTTGTATGAACTGTGCTATACAAATGTAGTTTATTATTATTATTATTATTATTATTATTATTATTATTATTATTAGGTATTATTAGGTGCCTCAATCCTAAATCAAACATAACCACCCCATGGTGCTTGGACCACTGCCATCTTGGCTCAGAAGATGTCTGTGTGGGTCACTCATTGTTGAATGATGAACACTGTGACAATAGTCCAGGCTATATCAGGCTTAGCTCCTGCTTGGAGATCACTGCTACCCAGGACACCATACGGGAGTTATACAAGGCTAACAGCCTAGCGCTTTGAGTTTGGTGCACTGCTTCTGAAGAAGGCATCACAGCAGGACAGTCAACGCAGACATTAGATCATCAAGTTTATATAGCACCATAGTAGCAGTCAGTCAACACTGTAACTTGGTCATCAAAAAGGCATTTTATTATTTGTAACAGTTTACTATAAGAAAAAATTCAGAAATGTGAAATTAAAACATATAATTTGCATTATAACCCTTGAGCTGATGTCGGAGCCGATTTGATGTAAATCTGTTCTATTCAATGTAGCTGAGGGTAAGCTATTGATAAAGATGTTTATATGAAACTAAACATTACATTACACGTAGCAGAAGCTTTTATCCAAATCGAGTTAGAAAAAGGAGCAGTCACACTGTAATCTTGTTTTTACTTTTTGTAAAAAATAACATGAAAGCAATGATTGGTTATTAAACAAAGGCACTACAAAGGCTGGTGCACAACTTCCCTTGAAGACAACTGAAGCTGTTTAAGTTACATTTCCTTGTCCACAGCCTCCTGAGAACACATAAGTGGCACTTTTATTCATGTTAACAAACTAAAGCAATATGGACACCATATATGCTCAGCTTTCAATGGCTCCCTGATGGACTTTTTCTGCCGATACTGGACTACAACAAATCTTGTCTTGTGTGTTTCTGCTGTCTTGTGTTTTCTTGCCAAACTGTCACTACATCCATTGTATTAAATGTGCTATACAAGTAGAGATAGTTTTACATTCACTAAAAAAACGCTTCCATTTCTTAACAGCGGACATCGGAGTATATATCCTCATGTGGGAGCTCTCTCTTCTTCTTCCTGCCTCTTTTCATTCTCTTATCAGAGAAGTGCAAGGCTGCATAGTTGATCAGTTCATCAGCATCCTGGGCAAGTGAAAGAGTGCAAGTTGATTCTCTGGGCACACATGGACAGTATAAATGTTAAGTTTGAATAAAATGAGACCAGCATACTGAATTAGCAACACAAGTACCTGAGTAGCTGGTTGCCTTTGAACTGACTGACCTGAGTGCACATGCTTAGAACTTGCGTCTTTAACGAAGAGACAAATGGTAAACAGATACATGTAAACGTAAACATTGACAGTCACATCATTTGAAAAAAATAGTGGTAAGACTTATTATGCACCCAGTGTTTATAACATGCTATAAACACAATCATAAACAGTTATACTGCATTCACAAAGCTAATAGTTGACATAAGTATACATAAATATTTATACATACCTTGTGACTGCACTCGTAAAGCATTATGCTATGTTTAAAGCCTTTACAACCTTAGGTGACACAGTGAATTATATATACTATTTTGACCTTTTCATAATGACCGTGATGAGGTGAAAAATGTCAAAGAAGCCTTATAATGCACTGGGTCACTTAAACTTGTAAAGGCTTATAACAAAGCATTATAAGTGCAGTCATGAGTGTGTATAAATAGTTGTGAATATTTATGTCAATCATTGTAAAGGCATTATAACCCTTTATGGATGTGTTTATAGCATCTTACGAACACTGGATGTATAGAAAGTGTTACCAAATAGTCTTACAAATGTTATACCTTCATGTCTGTTTTTCCTATACTTGTAAATTAAACAGACCAAATAAGATATGAGAATAAGACACAGCCCCAACACTGCAATCAGACCCCAAACGAAAGGATCCAGAGATTTTTCTAGAAAACAAAGACAAATATAATGGCTTGATTTACCAAGGTGAACAAAGTAAACAATGTGCAATGAGTTACGTTTTTTTCAAATGTGAACCTAAACAGTTTTTGTGATTTAATAAATATGCACTTTCGTTTGCTTCTGAAGTTCACAAAGTGCTGAGAGGCCGACTAACTATGCACATGCCCAGTGCTAAGCAGCTTTATATGTAAGGAATATTAAATAATATGTTTGGAAGACCTGCTGCTGGCTACCGTTGTATACAGAAGACTATTTCTTTTGTGGCAGAAAAATAAAAACATATATAAAAAATATATTTCTATGTGCGATAATAATTCTGACATATTGCTTAGTGTACAGCAAGATGTTTTTGAAATTGTTGATAACCTCCTAACGTCTAGTTTGAAGCAAGTGACACACAATTTATGCAATATCTGCCAAATGCCAAAAGTGATCTCAATTAATTTTTTTGTATCTAATTCCACTGGATCATTCTTCATTTATTTTATTTTTGCAGAAAGTCCACAACTTTCCATCCAGCCTTTCCATCTAGAGTCCTTACAAGGTCTAAATACAGCAGGATGAACATATAAGCCTACCTGTTTCCAAAGATTCTTCAGTCCTGCTGTTTATTTCTCCACAATTAGCCACAGTACAGAAGAATACTGCATCAGCACTGATGCTGACATTAGGCTGTCTGGGTCCTAGGGATTAAGAAGAGCCCATTACTTCATGACAGTGGAGTGATTCTGTCCTTTTCACAGTAATTCAGGAGTTTGTATACATTGTTGTAGCCAAAATGTTATACCTTTAAGAGTCAAGAATGTTCCATTTCCAAAGTTAACCTCATCTAACAATACAAGAGTGCAGTAATATGTTGCTTCATCAGATGCCGTGATGTTTCTTAGGGTGAGATTAAAGGATCCCTCTGAGTTCTGAACTGAAATACGTCCACTTGTATACTGATTAAGAAATGGTGGATTCCATGCTGTAGTGCTTCTCCGAAGTCTAACTATTAATTGAGGCTTTAGTCCCAGTGTTTGTCTGTACCAATGCAATGGTTCATGCTTATAAGACACAGGGTAAAAACATGACAACGTCACTGTGTCTCCAGGTTCTGCTTCTTGTAGTCTGTTCAGCTGGACAACGTCAAGGGCCGCATCTAGAAAAGAGGTGAATAAACATAGTAGTTTGGTT
Organism: Setipinna tenuifilis; assembly: GCA_030347295.1. Lineage (NCBI taxonomy): Eukaryota > Metazoa > Chordata > Actinopteri > Clupeiformes > Engraulidae > Setipinna > Setipinna tenuifilis. Next base: position 26,245,284 of record CM059280.1, read on the forward strand.
GTGCTATAAATCTATGTTCCATGCTCACACACTGAGCTGAGCTCATACACTTACGCACTGCAACATCAACCAAACTATCAAGATCAGTATTTCAAGCAATTGTGGAAATTCTGAATGATAAAAAATAGTGATAGCAATTTTCAGTCAACTTACGCATTTGAAAAAGAATGAATATAAAAATCCAAATCATTGTCCTACTGGTACACAAAGAATGTGATAAGTCCAATTACATGCTGTTGAAAATGTTGACACACACATGTCTCAGTTTCAAATGACTTCAGAGTGCCTGAAAGACTCAACAAAACAGAAAGATCACTTCCTGTCAAATGTTTCACGCTGTGCACGGTGCACAAAGTGAAAAGTTTGTCACATTCACACTAAATTACTAGGCCCCACCTCTGAGTTAGAGTTTCTGGGAGAGCCTGGTGCTGCATGTGTCTCCAGTTTCGTTTGACAGCAAATCGTGTCATGGACAATGATGATGAAATAATTAAATAAAATGAAGTTTTCATATAAATTAGTTTGCCGTCTCTGTTAACATCACAAAATAAGTGTAGTAACCAGGGGCGATTTTAGCATCTAGCACACAACACTATATATTATATATAATATATTATTCATTTTGCACTGAGCCAGGGGGTGCCGAGCAGTTTCACGGGGGTGCCTTGGCACCCCTAAAAATGGTCTAGATTCGCCCCTGGTAGTAACTAAAACACATGCAGGACATTTGAAAATCGATGAATAGCATGATACAGTGAACAAAGAGGTGTAAATGTGGGGTTTGTGGATGATGTGAAAGCCCTATGGATTTAATCATGTAAGGGACAAGTTTCTGCAAGGCAGTCAGTCTCATGGAATAAGTCCCAACAGAGATGCAGGACTCTGATGCAAATTGGAGGGGTCTTAAATCACTCTGAAGTGGCTCATTCCATGAGAATTACCACCTTGTTGAACATTATCCTGTTTACACACGGCTACTGGCTAAAAAATGATAATCGTATTGCTTTGCCTACATCTCGCCATTATTTCCATTGAACTAGCCACTTTGCTGATCGTTATCCCTTACATATTTCCTGCCACTTCATGGCTTCCACTGCTACAAATAATTCATTGAGTAAATAGAATGTTTACATGTTGCGTAGCAACGTGTCTAGTTGCTAAATAACTCGTTGCAGCTTATATTATTGATATTCTTATATGATAAGTTTAGAACCCATGTTATTAGGGCTAGGCCCACCAGATTTTTTCTGGGCCCACAGATTTTATAACTTCTGGCTACGTGCCAGCAATAGAGTCTATCAAAGCTATGGCTCACTTCACGTATTTTGATGAATAAAAATGATGATAATCTGAAAAATGATGACCTGAAGTAAGTTTAAAAAGGAAGACAACTAACAAGTTCAGAGACCTCCCTAAAATAATTAGTAATAGGCTAATTGTCAATGGGATAGAGTCTAAATCAATTTTTTCCATCATCAAAAATACAGTCCTGTTTCTCTGTCATATACGTATGTGCTCGACATTACATGCTTGGACAGTGAGGCTTCCTCGGACACCATATTGTAATAGGCCTGTACAAGGCTACCAACCTTGTGCTATATAAGGTCAGGTGCTTAGATCAGACCAGGCACTGGTGTATTACCCTCTCCCAGTTTGTTGAGAAAGAGAAGCTGTTCTTACTAGACTCCCATTACGTGTATCATGCTGTTCATTCAGTCATTATACATAGTTATATGTAGTGCATCAGAGAAGGCTAAGAAGGACTCAGAAGGAGCTCCTTTGCTTTTGTGATGCTTTGTGCTATACACTTCTCACTGACTTGCTTGCTTGGCGAATTTCACTCCTAATTTGCATAACATTCAACACTGTTTAACATTTTTTGCTTGCTTCGCTCAACTGTCTGGTCTACATCACAACCAACGGTCATCTCATTGAAATGTATGGAACAGAACACAATTCCGCTCGTCACAGTGTTGTTTCGGGGTTTTTCTTCGAGTGCTGTATTTTTTTGTGCCACCGCTATTCCCCACTAATCACATTATCAGTTTCAATTATTTACTCTACACTCTGCTTCCCTCTCACTGCCATGCTCATTCCCTTCCCCTTCCCCTGTTTCCCCTCTTGTCTCCGTTCTCGTGGTCATACACTGCACCTGCACTTCCTCGTTTTCCCCTCATCTCATTATGACACTCACCTGCACTGCCCTTCTATTCAAACCCTCACGTTTCACTTCCTCCTTGTCAGTTCGTCTGCTAACCACGGTGTGTTTTTCTCCACGGCCAGTGATTAGACTCCTGACTGCCTTTTTGTAACCCTGGTTGGTCCTGTTCCGTACCTGTTCCTTGTAGTCCGTGCCTGTGTCTTGTCCTCCTGTTTTTTGTGAGCCCTGCTTTCTAGTGTTTCCCTCTTGACTCCTCGGATCGGTCCTGGTTCTTCAACACGGCTCTCCCCTGACTACGCTTGGCTTTCCTACCCTGGTGCTTCGACGCAGCTCATCCCCTGACTACGTTTGGGTCTCCTGTCCTGGTGCCCCGACCCGGCTCATCTCCTGACTACGCTCCTGCCCCCTGGGCTTCCTGCCTCAGTCCCTGTTTTCCCCTGAATCTTTAATAAAGTATTCCTTGGTTACGCTACGCAATTGGGTCTGCTCCTGTCTGTCTGTCTCACCCCGTGACAGCTGTACTTTTGGTCTGTTCATTAGCATGTGAATTGTGCATAAGGGTGGCCCCATAAGTGCCTTCACCGTAGCCCTATACTGAAATAATATGGGATTTATGATAAAGTAATACATGAATTGATATAGAATGAATCATGATTTTCTGTTCCAAATCATGATATAAGGGTCGAACCACTTTGGAGATTATGTCTGTCTTTATCACCAATCATGGGATTTTAATTTCCACTTTACAATTAAAAGGCACTAAATAAATTGCATTTCTTTAAATGGAAGCCGCTAGTTAGTGCATGCATTAGTCTAGTAGTACTTCAGTGTATAACTTACTTTATGACTTTATTATAATAACATTTTGAAATTGTATCCACTATCCACAAGCTACAACATATTTTATCATACAGGGACCATGAATGCATCCAATAAAACAGACACAAGTTTGTGCCATGTAACATTTATTATTATATACTGAGAGTTTTGAACACCTGTTTTAATATATTTTCTAGCTCAGCATTGACAGCACTCTGAAACAGCTAACACAACTACAATATGACATATGAAGCTTTGCAAGCCCTGGCGCATTTGTTGATAGGTGAAGCACGGTGTGTGTGTGTGTGTGTGTGTAGCTATGCTAGATGCTATTACTGTGTATGTGCTGCAGCAATGATTTAAAAATATATTCATTATATCAATTATTATTATAGGCTGTATACATCAGCATTACACATGCATCTGCGATTTACAATACTGCTGTAACAGCGGGATAATCTATGTAATCTATAATCTGAGTAAGGTGAAAAGTATGTTTGCTAGTAATGTATTTATGACCTCGATGATCTTTTAATTATCTTTTAATGCTAACTTGAGAATGCCACCTCACAGTCATCTGTAAAAGGTGACCTATTTATGACCTTGATGGTCTAATATCAGAGTACATGCTCTCCTGTGGTGGCCCTCTCTTCTTCCTGCCACCCCTGCTTCTCCCCTCAGTGAACTGCAGGGCTGCGTAGTTGACCATCTCTTCCTCACCATGCTGAGCAACACACATAGACAACCATAAAAGATGGAGAAATCATTTATAAATAACATATTTTAAAGGTTTATTAGTAGTTTACAATAATTCTGTCAATTTCTTCATGTAAATAAACATGTAGTCATTTTTGACTATAAACACTAGCAATAATAGAAACAGAATTTGATATATATTTAACTTACACACACATACATTTCTATGGATAAAAATGTACACTATACAATAACAGTTTTAACTAAGCTGTGACTGAAACAGAATTTTGATGTATGTCATTTTTATTTTTACCTGACTTATGGATTGTGTCCTCAAAGATATTTGCCATGCAGCTGATAAAACATGAAGAAAGGCAACCTAGTCTGAGAAAGAAGCTCTCTAAATCATATACATATGCCCATGTGCTGCTTTTCAGTTGTCATGTAATTACAATAGTCTTACTTTTGCAATACTTACATTTGGTTCCTTTCCATTTTAAATAGGCCAGAAAGACTACTGCTGCAACACACAGGACCAACGCTACTGTCAAGCTAAGAAGTGCAGGGTCCACGGCTTCTAAGACAGACAGAGATAGTTAAAACCCTCTGCTGTAAGAAAATGCTGAATTTTGAAAAGAATTGCTTAAAATTTCTCATTTTTACTGAACTTCATAAAATTGCTGAATATTGCTAATTACAAAGACTTGGTGAACACCACACATAATTGTGTTGAAGTAGATGGGATAAACACAGGGCAAATGAAAGCTTAGTCCAACAAGAAACGCTATTTTGTTTCTCTAATATTAAAGACATACCTCTTACTTTTGTGTTCATTTTTTCTCCATTTACAAACAGTAATTGTCCATAGGAGGCCACAGCACAGTAGAAGGTTCCAGAATCAGACGAGAGCTCCACAGGCAGTCTGTAGATACAGCTCTGGGTGTGAGAACTGGACTCAGCTGCCCTGCTGCAGTTCTTCTCCATGTAAATGCTCACAGGATGGGAACCTCCTGAAGTGGGTCTGAACCAGAACACACTGAGCTCTTCGGTTCTGCTCTCAGACAGGACTGTGCAGTCTAGCGTCTTTGGGTTGCTGGAGTGGGTCACTAGGTCTGGTACTGAGGTTTGTATTTGTGTTTTCAAGTCCAATCTGTGGTTTCTGCTATCTGCAGCCATTTTAAATTTCAGTAAATAAAAAATAAATAGGTAAAGTCACCAAATATGTAAGCATAGTTGGATGATACCCCATAAATAATGTCAAGAGCATTTGTGTATTATCTGCACAGATACAATCATTTTTTTCCCCCTACAATCAAACTTATTTTTAGTTGTCATTTTATATTGGGAAATACAAATTAATTCATTTAGATATGCAAACATGTTTTGGGAAGTAAAATAAGATGCTTTACCAGTAGTACCAAAATTACAATGCAATAAATTCATCATAGCACATTAAGGAAAGTACAAGACGATATGCCAGGCTTACCATTCAGTGACAGAAAGGTTCCATTTCCAAACACAATTGTAGATAACTCATTAGTGGCACAGAAATAGGATGCCTCATCCGAGAAGGAAATATTCTTTATAGTCAGGTGGAAGACCCTATTCTCCTTCTGTATGCTGAAATCAAGTTCACTGAACTCATTCTTGAACTCACTCCTAGATAACACATGGGCTGCAACCATCACTTGTAGTATTTCTCCCGGCCTCTGCTTGTACCAGAACATGTACTGTGTGTCATGAGAGAAGGTGCAGTTCAGAGTCACAGACTGCTCAACCTGAGCCGTAATCACTGTGTCAGGCTGATGGATTGTCACTGCTTCATAAAAATCTAAACAAGTAAAATAATTAAAATGCTATTAGGTCTGATTCATGTTCAGGGAGATTGTGTGGCAAAAGGCAAGCTGAGAGCACACACAAAAATCAGAGGTTTAAATTCAGATTTAAATATTTCACACCATGAAATGTAAACCAAAATAATTAAAAATAGCTCATTGTCTCACATTTTCTGCTTGTTACATAGCATGTAAAATGATTTCCCGTACTTACTTATTGTCCTGAATAGCAAGAGGGACCAAAGGCTGGTGTTAATACGGCACATGTCTGATTTTTGTAAGACTCTTCTTCACTGTAAAGCAGGCAACTGTTTGCACTGGCTGGTGTTTGCAGTTGATGTGATCACTGTACTTCCTGCCCAATGTTCCATCAAGTGACAGCCTTTTTTCTGTTACATCACAGGTTGATGAGAATTTCAAAGCAAAACCACTGTGGTGCAATATTGTTCAAGGTTGTAAAATGCATTTCTCATACTATTACAGGAGCATTTCAGTTCATGGTTGCTATGTTTTGGTCAAAGATTGTAATGGAGATTTTTCAAAGGAAAAGCGAATCTCACTGAAATCACATGTATAATTAGACCTTGCCTAGCAACACTGATATTTCTTTCTTTTTTTATTGTAATAGCGCCTCCTCTGACAAAATGTATATTAGAGGGAGGGCATTGGTCTTCTCTTTTGATATTTGAGATTAGCTGTCCGTGCTTATCATCCCCTGGCTTGTTTTCAGTTGTCTTTCATGTTGACTTGTCTGGCTGCTGCTCACTGACAGAGTCATCCCCACCTTCAATAGCATAGCATAACAAATACTTTCATGAACAATCATTTAATAGTTATGTGAGGTAACTGTCAAGTGATATTAAAAATATGCAATGACAACAATTAACAAACATCCAACATAACATTAGGTAATAGACTGTTGGCCATTTGGCCATTAAACAATTTAGTAATATTTAAATAATAGTGGGAAAACTGTTAACTTGTGCCAATTAGATACATAGGTAATAATTAACAACCCTTACTAAAGTGTTAGGCTACTTAACTGTTTATTGTGGCTGCTTATTAGGAAGTGTTACCGAATATCATAAAAATGAAATGAAAAACAATGAAAACCAGGACTTTTTCATCACTTTATAAAAAAAAAAAAAAAACAGTACAGCCAGGACGGGATGTGAAAACAGGACAAAATTTTGGTCACTCTAATCTGAAAGCGTCTTGAAGAGTTGCCAACTTTAAGTTCATGGCTAGAGAGCTTCACTGCTTAGCTCTGAGGAGACAAAGCTTTTCACTATACCTCAGGATTTATGCAATTTACAGTAGTAAGTAAATTTAAGGCTTAATCATGGACAATGTCTATGGTATAGCTAAGGCTAATTTGCTAATCAGGCAAAGTTCACTTGTTAATGTTATTCTATGAGCAAGTCAAGATTCGAAGTACAAACATCTGTGCATGAGCCCAGTGCTCCATCAGGCTACATCATAGCTTTAGTTCATGTGTAACACAGTTTGTTCATTGGCTGACCATGCACTTTCTACCTATCTGACTGTCTTTGTCGCTCTTTGCTCTGCAAGAACCAGTTGATTGATATCTGTTGAAGATGCTCTCCTTCCAACCATGTCTTCCCACAAACTTCTCAGTAGCTCCAAACACAGCCTTTGTCTTAACTGTATCTTTGTAGATCAATCATGTACTGCAGTCAGCTTTGAGTGACTGATTTGTTGATCTTTATGTGATACTGTAAAGGGTGAGGAGGAAATAGTTCTATATAGTACGATTGGCCATCTTGTCCATCCGTGAAAGATATTTTCTCTGTTTATGTTTATCATAAGTTGCTCTTAAGACACAAATGCAGATTGTCTTGATAGTAATTATTTTTACTAGTAGTTTTGTTATATTATGAAGGCTTAGTCAGCATTGAGGAGAAAGCAGGAACAAGGCTTTATTTCTTGCATTGATGCATCAATGGAGAGACAGGAGTTTCAGCGTGTTGGTTCGTCCATATCTCTAAATTTACTGAGAGGTACACAATACTAAATAACAGGTCAACAGGGGGAGTAACCCCTTGGACCCACCCTACATTAATATGCATTAGACAACTGTGGCAAAGCCTCTTTGTTGACTTGGTGGGAATGAGCTCTTTGTTCGACGAGGAGAGGCTTCTTCCAGGTGTGACACAGGGGTGTGACACGTCTTCAGACGGGTGAATGAATTGGGGCAGACAATAGAATACACATAACACCTCAGCTCTGGAATCAGACACAGATATGGCCAGGAAAGTGTCACACAAAGGTCTGATTGTGATAATAAGAGTTACAAAATAACAGGAATATAAAATAATAATAAAGAAATGTGTCATGAAAATGTAACATTAAAAATGTTATGTACAATGTCCCTATTATTATTCAGATTCCTTCAGTCTTGTCTTTGCTTCAGTAGTACCCTGCCCAATAAGTTCCATTAGTTTTTCACTAGCCATGATAGAGGGGCTCTAGTAATTGTGGGCCCACTGACAGAAAATAAATTTGGGCCCCACCCCGACCACATTATAGTCCTTTGTAGGTCCCTGTAAAGCTTCCCCTCTCCTCCCACCCTTAGCGACACCCTTGCTGTGGTATATTTTATGAGAGAAACTTGTAAAATTTCCACTTTAGGCATTTGCAGTGTTGAGTGCACATCAAAGGCCAGTCGTGTGGTGTTGTGTGTTTGTGTGACCTTCAGTTTTCTTCTCAGCCCGTCAGGCTTATTGCTCTCTGTCCGTGTTAGACCACAGTTTCCACACACGTTGTTTCTCAGGCTGTTTGTTCATTTCCTTTAGGCAAGCACATGCTTGTAGAAAGGGTATTTTACCAAAGATGAACTAAAACAAACAAAAATTGGCACAAGATGTGTAAGTGTTTATTTAATCCATAGATCAACGGTAAAGAAATATGTTTTGCTACTATAACGCACATAATCATGGTGCAGTTGGCATAAGTAAAGGATAATGGACAACACAGCATTCGTATATCAGAAAATTAATGCACGTTCAAGGTGGAAATGCCGTTACACCTCAAAGTGCTTTCTGATATACGAATACTGTGCACCGCTGATACCCCGGTTACCACATCTCAAAGGCATTTACCATATGTACTTACATCTGGTTGTCATATCACAACTGTACCATTTATTTACAGTTCACTATGAACTTGATGCATTGATACACAAGTGTTATATGGTTCGATAACTGGGACGAGATGTGCATGTATAGAATATTAATTGTCTTTCTCAAGAACGTATCACCATTGAAAACTGTACCAAGCAGTGGTATAATAGGAGAACATTTTACGTCAAAAACTTCAGATGTTTTGTTCTAGATGTAAATTTGCATTGCAATAAATGATCTTTTAGTGGTAACTTGAGAATGCCACCTCACAGTCATCTGTAAAAGGTGACCTATTTATGACCTTGATGGTCTAATATCAGAGTACATGCTCTCCTGTGGTGGCCCTCTCTTCTTCCTGCCACCCCTGCTTCTCCCCTCAGTGAACTGCAGGGCTGCATAGTTGACCATCTCTTCCTCGCCATGCTGAGCAACACACATAGACAACCATAAAAGATGGAGAAATGGCATCTTTTCAGATAGACAGTATAGGCTATATATTCTGCAAATGGGTAAACTGCAGAGTGATTTGTAATTATTCTTTGAAATGCACAATACAAAAATGAATATAAACAGATGATTTGTTTTTTACTCATATCATAGGCAAAGTTAGCATGCAGTTTTAAAACATATTAACTGCTTTACCAACCTGACCCACTGCCTGTGGCCTCAGTGGTGTGTGTCCTCTGATTGGGTGTGCTGCTAAAACATGAGACAATCCACAGTGTTTGTAAGAGCTTCCTATCTTATAATCCACTGTTGATGTAAGTTACTTCACAGCAATTTGATTATTCTTCAATACCTTTGCAATTTTCACATGGCGTTCTTTTACAGCTCAAGTAGACTAGAACGATGATCACTGCCACACACAGAGTCAAGGATGTAATCAAACCAACAAGTAATGGATCCACTGCCTCTAAGATAAAGAAAGATTTTAGATATTAAAAGATATGTGTATTTTCTATGAGTATTTTTACAATTGTAATGATATTAAAAATAATAATTCCAGGAATAATAAGGAATAATTCCACTGAGTTGTTAACATTAGATATCAAAGAACTTCATGTCTATTGGAAAAAAGGAACAAATGCAGATTGAAAGGTCGATTATATCTAGCGCAAAACAGCCAGACAGCCAGATCACGCGGTCAGTCATCAGTGCTTATCCTCCTGGACCTATCGGCTGCCTTTGATACAGTTAATCACGACATTCTGCTATCCACACTCGCCAACATGGGCATTGCAGGCACTGCCCTCTCCTGGCTCAAATCTTACCTCACCGGGCGCTCCTTTAATGTGGCCTGGCAAGGACATCTGTCATCAACTCACACCCTCTCCACAGGGGTTCCCCAGGGGTCAGTTCTGGGCCCCCTTCTGTTTGCTATCTACACCACCTTGCTGTCTCATGTTATCCGCTCACATGGCTTCTCCTACCACTGCTATGCCGACGACACACAGCTGTACCTGTTGTTCCAACCAGACGATACCACGGTCTCCAGACGCATCTCCGCCTGTCTCTCTGACCTATCCTCCTGGATGAGACATCATCATCTCCAGCTTAATCTGTCTAAAACCGAACTCCTGGTCATCCCTGCCCATGAGTCAATCTGCCACGACATCACCCTGAATATTGGCGATGTCACTGTTGCCCCGAACAACGTGGCTAGAAACCTAGGTGTCACATTAGACGACCGTCTATCCGTCTTCGATCACATTTCTTCCGTAGCGAGATCATGTCGCTATGCATTATACAATATTAGAAAAATCAGACCGTACCTGACCCAATATGCTGCTCAATTGCTAAAACAGGCATCAATCACCTCGCGGCTCGATTACTGTAACTCTCTCCTAGTCGGTCTACCTGCCTGTGCGATCAAACCATTGCAAATGGTCCAGAACGCGGCAGCGCGACTGATCTTCAACCAACCCAAAAGAACACATATTACCCCACTCTTTAGAGATCTTCACTGGCTGCCAGTAGCTGCCAGAATTAAACACAAGGCTCTGACACTAGCCTACAAAGTAATTTCAGGTTCCGCCCCCGCCTACCTCAATGTCTTATTACAGGCTCACGTCCCGTCCAGGGCGCTGCGCTCCGCTCACACAAATCGTCTATCGGTACCCTCACATCTCACAAAGAGAGGTCACTCTAAGCTCTTCTCCGTGGTTGTCCCCAAATGGTGGAATGACCTACCAGTTGCAACAAGAACAGCAACATCCCTCCCTATCTTTAAAAAGCTTGTAAAAACCCTTCTCTTCCGAGATTGCTTCCCTCCCTAACAAAACTAATATAACTAACAAACACTAATCTAAACTCTCTATCTCTCTATCCCTATGCAGAAGTACATACGTCTATTGTGTCTCTACTCTGTGTCCTCCTCTATTGCTTATGTCCCCCTTGATTGTAAGTCGCTTTGGATAAAAGCGTCTGCCAAATGCAATGTAATGTAATGTAATGTAAAAAGAGCATAGTTTGACCAGACTATTAACACAATTTTAATGTTAAAAACATACTCTACCTATTTCTTTTTTATCCAGTGTCAGTACATTCCCAAACAGTTATTGTCCATAGGAGGCCACCGCACAGTAGAAGGTTCCAGAATCAGACGAGAGCTCCACAGGCAGTCTGTAGATACAGCTCTGGGTGTGAGAACTGGACTCAGCTGCCCTGCTGCAGTTCTTCTCCATGTAAATGCTCACAGGACGGGAACCTCCTGAAGTGGGTCTGAACCAGAACACACTGAGCTCTTCGGTTCTGCTCTCAGTCAGGACTGTGCAGTTTAGCATCTTTGGGTTGCTGGAGTGAATCTGCGCTGTTAAGTCCAGTCTGTGTTGTTTGTGATCTGCAGTCATTTGTGAGTAACTACATTGAAATCCATGGTCATTTTAAATTACAGTACTACATTGTAAGAGATATATTTAACTCAAGTTTACGTGAAAATTAAAAATGTTTATTGAACACTCTTTATAAGTCTGCCACAAAGATGGACACTTACATTTACCGTTTACAGCACCAATACTGTCTTCACATTATTGCAGAAAATATAGTATTGATGTAATTCAGATTAACACTCTTGAGACAATTACTTGGAATTGACATAACACTGTGCCCAACTGACCTGTCAATACAACAAAAGCTCTGTTTCCGAAGAAAGTTTTGAGGTATTCATAAATTGCACAGAAGTAATACGCTTCATCGAGGACTGTAATCTTCTTGATAGTCAGGTGGAACACCCCTTTTTCCTTCTCTATGCTGTAATTTGATTTGTTAAACCCTAACTGAAAATCAGGTTCTGACAATGCCTGTGCCATGACCATTAATACTGGCTTTTCTCCTGGCCTCTGCTTGTACCAGAACATGTAGTTCTGACTGTCATAGCTGAAGGTGCAGTTCAGAGTTACAGATGCCCCGAGCTGAGATGTAATCACTGATTCAGGCTGATGGACTACGGCATCTAAAAGCACATGATATGTTCAAAGATCACGTGTTATTACATATAAAATAGTTAATGGCCATGATATAATGGAAAACAATGGACAATGACAGTAGTGTAGACATTCTATCATGTTAGAAAAAAACGGTAAGTTGTATGGTTAAGAAACAGTAGAAACAATTAAAATCTCAAGGCATGTATTTACTGTGTATTAAATTGCATGTGCAGATTTTTCAAGTACTTACACATTGTCCTGAATAGTATGGAAGCCCAAAGTATAATCTGTGTAGAGCACATGTCTGATATCTGGCACTCTACTCTCCTGTGTCACAAAGAATAACTACAGTAACTGTGCTGATTTAAGTTCAAGTGATTGTACTTCCTTTTAAATGTTCCATCACCTGACAGTTTTTTTCCATTACGTCAGACATAAAAAAAAAGACCACAGTAGTTCTCACTGTCTTGCAGCATAAACTGCATCAGTGTTTCTTTTTTCTTTAGGTGAGGAGGTACTGTCCTGTGTGTAAAAGAATAACTAACTGTGCTTAGCACTATATCCCATCTTGGCCATTTCAATACGATGAAAAATAGCTACAGTCCATACTGGACCTGCAAAAAAAACAACAACACTTAATTGTTGAAATGTTGTTGGTTGAGGTTGAGCATATAAATAAGAATAAGCTGCTGTAATTGTGAATTTAATATTGCAGTTATTTAAGATATTTTGTCACTTACCCACCAACACAGTCCACATGGCTATAGATGCTAAAACCAGTTCATGTATGCAACTCTTCTATGCAACTTCAGATACTTCAAGTCATGAGAGACATTTTGCTGTGAAGTACATAGTGCATGAGAGGTGTTTAAATATAGACAGTGGGCTACAGGTTAATGACAACAACAGTGTGTGTATATGCAGGTCCGCACTCACATAGTCACACCACACACCACACACCAACACACACACACACACACACAGAAAAACAAATTCAATGGACACAAACTACACATTTACAAAACCTCAAAAAGGACAAACCACAAAGCTTCCTGTTACAATGTCTTGCACTGTTTTGTCAGGTGAATATAATAGAGGTCTTACTAAGTGCTCTTATGCATTTCTCAGGTCAGGATGGAAGTATAAGTAAGAAATAACGGCCGGCAAGGTGACTTGTGTATTAAAATATTTTATTTCTGGATGCCAATGGTAGATGAGCGGGATGGCCACTTATGAATTTTCAATTTTCTGCTGTTCCTTACATTGCAAATGCACAACAGCTTGAACATCAAAAAGTGCTGATGAGTCTCTTACTGTGGAGTGTTCAGTGTTTCCTGTTGCACCATGCCACAAAATGGAGGATGGCCACCCATCACTCAACCCTGAGATAGTCAGCCTTCTGTGGTGTTTAATGCGCCACCTGGGTTATTTACCTGTTTAATGCGACACATCATTTTGCACTTAACAGGTCATCAGTGACTTACATTAAACGTGACTTAGTGCCATATACAGTACAGGCCAAAAGTTTGGACACACCTTGTTATTCAATGCGTTTTCTTTATTTTCATGATTATTTACATTGTAAATTCTGACTAAAGGAAAAACTGTGAATGAACACATATGGAACTAGAAAAGCACTCAGAAAGCGCAGACGTCTGCCAAGGCAGCTTCAGTCTTCACCTTATTATCATTCTCACCTTAAGACATTAAAAGGCATTAATTATGTTAAAACATTTTGTTACAAGTTGGTGTCTGTTGCATGTCTCTAGCTTGATTAGTTACTTCTCAGTAGCCCATTTTCCACGAGGCCCCTCGAATTTTAACTTTCTGGATCACAAGATCCGGAATACTACCAACGATCCGGATTATATTCTGGGGCTTGGCAGACCTTATGATGGTCTTATACTGTATCTTTTTTACTAAACATTATGGGCATTATTTGTGGAGTTATAAGTCCAAATTGCCCCTATCTCGCAATGGTGAAGAATCTTTTAAAAAATTCCTGGATCCAGATGGTTATCTAGAACACCACCAAAAAAATCAATTCTAAGTTAGCCCACTTCTGACCTACCCTGAAAATTTCATTTAAATCCGTCCATAACTTTTTGACGGACGGACGGACGGACAAACAAACCAACGCCGGCGAAAACATAACCTCCATGGCGGAGGTAATTATGTACTCATACTTAAATAAATACACAGGGTGATTGCATTTATATATTGATTCATGTATTTATTCATTCATTTATTCATTCATTTACTATTCAGTATTGTAACAGTTCCACATAATTTTATTCATACCTTATTATTCACACAACATTATGGCTTCTTAACATCACACTCACTTTCACACATGCAGTTACTCTTACAACCAGTATTTGAGCTCTCTGATCTCTCAAATGCTGAATCCTCAATGAAGATGGAAGTACACTTATTACTCTGACTGCTGTCTGCCACAGTAAGGCCCAGTGCTCAGTGCTGAATGTTCAGAGACGTACAGCTGCATAAACAGCATCTGGTGGTGGTGCCCTCCTAGTTCTCCTGCCCCTGCTCTCCTTCTTAGGGAAGCTCAGGGCTGCATAGCTCAGGACATCTGCAGACTCAGCCTGTGGGAGGAACAGGCGCGTGTGCATTTAGGTGCAAATAAACATAAAAAAGCCAAAGGCAACCATCACAAAAACTTTACTGTATTTAAAACATATAAATGTTATTATTCATTAGTATTAAAATCAAATGAATGAATGTGGAATACAATTCAGGTGCATAGCAATAAATAAATAAATAGATTTGATCTTACTTGTGTATTGTGTCGTCTATCAGAGCTGCTGCCTGTAGCATTCTGCACTGTCCTTCCACACCTCACTGTCCAATACCACACAATAAACGTTACCAGGTACTATTAAAAACGTTGATAGATAAATTCATAAATATCACACTTACTCTTGCAGGCACACCCTCTATCATTGGAATCTGCTACAGTCTGGTACAAAACAGAAATAGAGGTGCGCAAAATAAATTCATGAATTATTAATATATATATATAGAGAGAGAGACAGTGTCCTAAAAGTCACTCTACACTTTTAATAAATTCCTTAAAATTAGACAAGAAACTAAGTTTATCCATATTTTTTGAAGAGTCATTGCAGTTTGACTTGCCCTTACTTTAAAGCACCTTAAAGACTAGCTGTGTACATCCACATAAGCGGATCCATTTTCAACAATCTTCAGCCACCTTCAGATGCAGGCCTCTCTGGCCTCTCTCAGGCTGTGTGGAGGCTTTCCTCAAGCTGTGATAGGTCACAGGGCTTAGTGACATACACCTTGCTTTAGATATACGTAGCTCCACAGAAATCCCTCGACAACCTGGCAAAGTGGAGAGGAGCTCTGTGTTGTTAGAAACACACTAGCAAGGTCAGTCTCTGTCTGAAGTTGTGGTACAACTTGAGGGGAAGAATCTACAAGGCCTGCTGCGAGGTCAGTGTAGAGATGCAGCAACATTTCCGTGAGGCCTGTGTCTGAAGGTTGTTGAAAGTGGAGGCACTCATGTGGAGATATAGAGCGAGTCTTCAGTCAACATGACGGCAAATCTGGCAAGTGAAACTGCAGTCACTCCTTTGGTGATGGTAAAAAACGTTCTTGTGTACTCATAAGAAATTAATACAAAGTGTGTAGCGTGTTGTGACACCCTGTTTTTTATTATATTAATACATTTAGTAACACCATTCAGGACAAAATAACCTTTGCTTAGTTTTGAGAATTAGTCGATTTAGATCAATTCCAGATAAAACGAAACTGGGTGATGAAAAGCAATTAGTAAATTAACAAAATAAAAGATGAATCTTACTTGAAAACTGTGTCCGGCATCGGAGCTGCTGTCTGTAGCATTCTGTAAGCATCTCGCTGTCCAACAATACACAAACTCAGAAAACTAAACCAGTTAGCATTAAAATAATGATGACGAATTAGAGAAATATCAAACTTACTCTTGCAGGAACCTGCTCTACCCCTGCAGATCAGCCAAGCCAGACAGCAGGCCAGTACAACACAGCCACAGCCCAAAGCCACAACCAGACCAACCAGCACCGTGTTCACTGATTCAGCTGTAAAGTCACCAGACAGACAATGTCAGAAACACCCCCGTTTGTAGAGAGAGAAGTGTATCCTTCTGCACCATTCTTAAAGATAGCCTACTTTTGTAAAGTACTTTTGTACTTTTGTACTTTTTGTAACTAATTAATGTATTTAAAATAAATGCAAAAACACAGCCAACAGAACCATATGTCTCCTTCACATGACCATTAGCAATCAATCAGAGTAAAATAGAAGTTATATAAAACTGATAATTACAAAATAAGTACAAAATGAAACTTTTGTTCAAAAACAGTAAAAACAACTTACCGAGTGTTAGACTTGCTCCCTTCCCAAAGAATATGTGTCCACTGGTAGCTATGGCGCAGTAGTAAGTTCCAGCATCAGTGATGTTGACGTCTTTCTTTAAAAGAGTGTACACACAGCGGCCCTCACACTGACCACTGCTGCTCTTGTTGATGTAAATGAGCCCTGGATGGGAAGCTCCTGAAGCAGGTCGGAACCAGAACACACTGAGCTCTTCTGTTCTGTTCTCAGTCAACACCACACACTCCAGAGTCTCTGAGCCTCCTGGGGAAACCGGGCCTGGTGCCGGGTCCTGAATCACTTTTGTAATAGACTGGTTTAGCCGATTTTCATCTGAAAGTATTTTACATACACATAGATAAACATTGACACGGTTACATTACCTTGTGAACATTGTGAGAATACAGTATGGTTAAAACCAAATTTACCTTCCACAATCAAGTATGTTCCACTTCCAAACCGTGGATCCAGCAAGGCTGTAGCACTACAGTAGTAAGAACCTTCATCAGATGGTAGAATGTTCACTATAGATAGATGGAAAGTTCCAGAACCTCTGCTGAAGTTGAAACGATTGTCCTTGAATTCTCCATATAGTGTGGGAGATTCAGAAAGCCGATTTATTCCGACATGCTGTATTGTTTGTCCAATTGTTAGCTTAATCCAAATAACGGTCTTGTTTATACTTTCTGAGAGAAAACAATCGATAGTCACATTAGCTCCAGTCTTGGCCACTTGAATGTGGTGAGAATCACAGACAGTTTGTACTGGACCTACAGAAAAGCATAATTAGTTACTGAAATATTGTTGGTTCATGGTGCAATATAAATTTCACAATAAGTCATTACAGTTGTCATGACTGTACTGTAGATAATATCTTTACTTACCCATCACAGTCCATATGGCTATAGAGATACTGAGAAAGAACATTCTGACCATTTTGATATTGTGAAGCACAAAGTCTGTGGCAAGTGTTTAAATATAGACAGCAGGTAATAGGTTGACAAACATGACCACACACACACACACACACACACACACACACACACACACACACACACACACACACACACACACACACACACACACACACACAGCAAGCATACATGTATACGACCCTGAGAAAGGAGACCACATTGTAGCTTCCTGTTGCAGTAATCTGATGTAGCTTCCTGTGATCTGATAAATGAAATGTTTGTAGCGGTTGCAATTAACTCTATGCAGAATACCTCAGCATACTTCAGTATAATTTAGGCAAAAAATGTAGGCTAAAAATCATTAACTGGTAACTGCTAATGCATACAATTAATGACATTCATATCAGGAAGTATTTGATGTTGCCATAGTAATCCCTCTGCCATACTGACCTCAGAGGGTCAAGACAATTAATTACTGTAAAAGACATATGGGCAGATTGAATTCATAATTCATAATTTCCTTTCCTGTAATTTCATCATAAAATAACACATCATGTTTTTATATTATATTATATTCATAATTTCCTTTCCTGTAATTTCATCATAAAATAACATATCATATTTTAGCTGTGTGACCAGACTTCAATACGACTTATATGACCTTCAGAATCAGAGCAATTTGTTGTCTGTCATTATAGAAAATCATCTGGCTCAACACACAAAACAATAACCCAGACTGTTGGCATAAAGTGTACATTACTAAACCTTTTTTTTTTTAATTTTACTCCTCAAAGGTTAAAATCTCATCTTAAACAGATCAAAATGTGAGCAAGTGCTAAATTCACCATCAAGGTTTGATGACCAGCAATACACACTATATGCTCCTCAGCAGTAGCTGCCCTTGTCAGTCATAGTACTGAACTAGAGAGCCACTCTGTTATTGTTTTACAATTTTCTAGACAGAGCGCTGAAGAGTCATGTTCTGTGTAGACTCCATTGTTTCCCCTCTCTTTCATGTTAATCCTTAGGCTACAAATCTAGACGTAGATGATAGGCAACGACCCACTGAAGGTCATTAGCTTATGTAACAATGGGAATTGTTGTCCACACGGACCGTTTTGTGTGTTGCACCAGTGATTGAGCTGTAGACAAGTCACGCTGTTTGTAACTCCGGTTATGAGTTCAATAAATCGATAGCCCAGTTGGGCTGAAACAGTATATTCTGGAGTCCTTTGAATGATTATAAGGCAGAATATAACATGGTGGCAGCGGTCACGGATTTGACCAATGTTTCGAATCGGAAAGTTTAGTTTCTAACTTTACTCGTGTCGACGCGGGGAGAAGGCTACACCTGCAAGTCTGCTAATTATCCTCGTGGATTGGATTAGCATACAGACGCCCAAGCATGGAAGGACTGAAACCTCCACAACGGCTTTGCCTGGACTCAGGCAATCTTTCAAAAACCTGGAAGGTATGGAAAGAGGAGTTTTTGCTATATGTGGACATTGCGGTGGGAGAAGAAGATGAAACCACCAAAGTGAAACTGTTCAGTTATCTCGTGGGCGAAAACGGGAGAGAGTTGCTTGATACATTGATGGGTGAGACACCTAAAGCTGCTTGGAAACTAGAGGACATTGTGCAGAAGTTTGATGAGCACTGCACGCCTAGCTTGAATGAAACTGTCGAACGTTTTCGTTTCTTTTCGAGAAACCAAGGCTCGGGTGAAGGCATAGACAGTTATGTGACTGAATTAAAAGTTTTGGCGAAAACATGCAATTTTGGAACGTTACGTGACACGTTGATTCGGGACCGAATCGTGTGTGGGAGCAACAATGCTGCAATGAGGGAGCGGCTGCTCCGAGAGAAAAAACTGACACTGGACTCGTGCATCGGCTTGTGCCGCGCAGCAGAATTGTCGCGGGCAAATGTAAAAGCAATTGCCGGACCCAGTGTGGAAGAAGTGCACGCAGTGAAAGAGTCAGTGCGGAACAGAGGACGTGAGAGCTTCGTTGACTGTAAGTTCTGTGGAAAATCACACGAGAAAAACAAACACATATGCCCAGCGTTTGGAAAGAAATGCAAAAAATGTGGCAAGGAGAACCATTTTGCAGTGAAATGTAAAGCTAGACAGCAAGCAGGAGAAAAGAAAACTAAACGAGTGCATGTAGCTGTAACTGAAAATGATGATTTTGAAGAGATACTCAGTGTAACTGCAAAGCATATGGACAGTGTGAATGTAGTGGATAAGCAAGACAGCACGCAGCTGTTTGCAAGCATGCTCCTTGGGAACAAGACAGTGAAATTCCAGATAGACAGTGGAGCAACATGCAACATTATCCCAATTGACCTGATTGATGCCAACACAAAGCTCGAAGACACAAAGACTCTGCTAGTAATGTACAATAAAAGCAAACTGAAGCCACTGGGAAAGTGCAAACTGAAACTGAGAAATCCTAGAAACCAAAAACTGTACAGGTTAGAATTCCTAGTGGTAGGTGAAGGTGCCAGCGGACCACTGTTGGGGAAAAGAGCAAGTGAAGGCATGCAGCTGATCAAAGTGCAGTATGAAAACATCATGGCAATCGACAGCATCGTCACTACATCGCCAGATACGACGGGCCAGTGGACGATGGACCAGATAAAAGCAGAGTATGCTGATGTGTTCAGCGGAGATGGCTGCCTTGAAGGACAGTATAGCCTGGAAATAGACAGCTCAGTGAAACCGGTGCAGTTGCCAAGGCGCCGGGTCCCAGTTGCCATGATGAAGACACTAAAAGCTGAACTGCTCGACTTACAAAAAAGGGGAATCATTGCACCTGTCGAGCGCAACACAGATTGGATTAATGCTATGGTAGTAGTGCAGAAGCAGAATGGGAGGTTGCGAGTATGTATCGATCCAAGGCCCTTGAACAAGGCACTGAAACGCAGCCACTTCCCCTTGCAAACCATTGAGGACATTCTTCCAGACCTGTCCAAAGCCAAGGTGTTTTCAGTATGCGATGTCAAAAGCGGCTTCTGGCATGTCAAGCTAGACGAGGAGTCGAGCTTTCTGACTACCTT
Source organism: Setipinna tenuifilis (assembly GCA_030347295.1). NCBI lineage: Eukaryota > Metazoa > Chordata > Actinopteri > Clupeiformes > Engraulidae > Setipinna > Setipinna tenuifilis. Next base: position 26,265,732 of record CM059280.1, read on the forward strand.
TGCGACACCGTTTGGACGTTACAGATGGCTGAGACTCCCAATGGGAATCAGTCCTGCGCCAGAGGTCTTCCAGCGAAAGCTGACGCAGGCTCTGGATGACCTGCCAGGTCTGTATATCATAGCAGACGACGTCCTCATCACTGGACAAGGTGAGACACAAGAAATCGCACAGAGAGACCATGATGAGAAATTGAGACTGTTTCTGAACAGATGTAGACAAAAGAACATAAAACTGAACGCAGAGAAGTTCAAACTGAAACAAAAGGAAGCTACATACATCGGACATCTCCTGACGGCAAATGGGCTGAAAGTCGACCCGGAAAAGGTGCGAGCCATTGAACAAATGCCAAGCCCAACTGATGTGAAGGCCGTTCAGAGACTATTAGGCATGGTGAACTACTTAGCAAAGTTCTGCCCTCACCTCTCTGACCACTGTCAACCGCTGAGAGAACTGACACACAAGGACAGTGAATGGAAGTGGACAGCACAACATGAGGAAACGTTTCTCAAACTGAAAGAGATGATTGCAAACACACCGGTGCTCAAGTACTACAGTCCTGAAGAGGAACTGACGGTGCAGTGTGATGCCTCAGACACGGGCCTGGGAGCAGCACTCGTCCAGATGGGTAAGCCCATAGCTTTTGCAAGCAGAGCACTCACACAGACAGAAAGGGGCTATGCCCAAATCGATAAAGAATTCCTAGCAATGATTTTTAGTTTGGAGAAATTCCACCAGTACACTTATGGGCGCAAAGTTACTGTGCAGAGTGATCACAAACCGTTAGAGAACATTGTGAGGAAGCCATTGCTGAGCGCACCCAGACGACTACAGCGAATGATGATGCCCATTCAGAAGTATGATGTGGATGTAGTGTACTTACCTGGAAAGGATATGGTGTTGGCAGACACCTTGAGCTGAGCTTACCTTCCAGAATGTTCATCCCATGGCTCAGTGGAAGCTGAAATAGAGACTATTAATATGCTACAGCATGTGCCCATATCAGCAGACAGCCTTAGTTCAATTCGATCTGCCACGAAGGAGGATGCAACTCTGCAGATCCTCATTGAAACCATGCAGAAAGGCTGGTCAAAGGACAAGGCAATGACGGCTAGGGAAATTAGGCCATATTTCTCCTTCCAAGATGAATTAAGCCATCAAGATGGAATAGTGTTTAGAGGCGAACGAGTCGTCATTCCTGATGCTTTAAGGAGAGACATTACCTGCCGTTTACACTCCTCTCATCTCGGCATAGATGGATGTGTACGGAGGGCCAGAGAGTGCGTATACTGGCCGGGGATTAACGACCAAATCAAAACGTATGTAAACAAGTGTGACATCTGCAGGTCAGTGGATTACAAGCAACAAAAAGAAACACTGATCTCACACGAAATGCCGAACCGTCCATGGGCTAAAGTGGGCACGGATCTGTTTATTTTTGACAACAAAGACTATCTAATCACAGTAGACTATCACTCCAACTTCTGGGAAATTGACTACTTGTCAGACACAAAATCTACCACAGTGATAAAAAAATTGAAAGCCCACTTTGCCAGACAAGGCATTCCTGATGTTGTCATTTCAGACAACGGACCACAATACTCCTCGCAGGAATTCAAAAGATTCAGTGAACGATGGGAATTCCTACACAAGACCTCGTCGCCGGGGCACCCCCAAAGCAACGGCAAAGCTGAATCGGCGGTCAAAACAGCCAAGAGACTGTTGTTGAAAACGAAAATGGCTGGACAAGATCCATACCTGGCGCTCTTGGATCACCGCAACACGCCATCACAAGGCCTAGACAGCAGTCCAGCACAAAGACTTCTCAGCCGCCGCACCAGGACACTGTTGCCCACTAAAGCAAGCCTTCTGCAGCCAAAAGTGCAACAAGTGGAGCAGAGTCTGAAAAGAAAACAAGAACGTCAGTGTGCATACTACAACAGATCATCCAGAGATCTAGACAAGCTGAAACCAGGGGCCTATTTCACAAAACCAAGATAAGGAATTAAGACGGGTTTACTTGGTCATCCTAGATGACTTTAGCCTTGAAGTCGTTTCACAGAAGAAATCACATATAAGTTACCATGGGGATTTATACCTTGCAGCTAGCCTGCTCCCGACCAGGCTAAGAACCAGGATTAGTTAATTCTTGCCCCTTATTGGCTCAATGAACTGTCACTCAGAGTTGTCAGACGCGGCCGGCCAGCCAGCAATGGTGTTAGCCAACTTTTAATGGCCTGTATGAAACACTTTGAATAGGCTAAATAAAACATTTTCTCTGCTGTTTATTATATTTGTTTGTTTGCTTATTATTATGCTTTTAATTTCTGAACCAATTGTAATCGAATAGTTTCTTTTATTTATTTCATTAATTGAATGAATATGCAAACCAACTTCACTTGTGTTCTCAATTAAGTAGGTGATCACAGCAATTAATGACAGGCTGCACGTGCTTCACCTCATAACATTCCATGAGGACGCTCTGCTCCGCCGGGGTGAAGTACTGCGCACACGTCTTCTCCATTTCATCGCTCATTCTGGGATTGATCCATGCCGTCTTTTATAGAATAACATGAACGTGCTCTTAACAGGATTTGTTACACCTGGCTTGGCCTAGCCGCCTCAACTCATCCGTGCTCGGCGTTAGTGAAACGCATTCAGCGTGTTTACATAGACAAGGCTAGGTCAAGCCCCGTTTTCGTCACTTATCTTGGATGTGTTTAGTCAGGTTTTGTGAAATAGGCCCCAGGTGACTGTGTGCGAATACAACCGTTTGAACCTCACACACAGTGGAGACTAGGCACAGTTCAGAAGATTGTGGATGCGAGATCCTACGACATCAAATTGCAGTCAGGTGGTGTTCTCAGGAAGAATCGCAAACACCTCCGGCGTGCAGATGCACAGGCTTTTAGGGAGCCTATGGACATGGACATAGACACTTATGTGCCAGCACCAGGTGTTCCTGACATGCACACCCCAACGTCTGACCAAGACATTCCGGGTCAGAATGACCTACCAACAACCACTAGATCTGGTCGCACAGTGGTGAAACCACAAAGATTCAAAGACTTTGTGAGTCACTAGTGGTGAAATGGCCTTTGGGGGGAAGAAGAAGAAAAAAAAAAAAAAAAAAAGAGGGGAAAAGAGAGAAAAGAATGAAAAAAAAAAGTTTCAAACACATCTGTTGATATTGTAATGTTTCGTTGGTAATGAGCTACAAACATGTCTGTTTTTGTAATATGTTAAGCTGGTAATGAGTTCATATTAGAGCAATATTCTGTAAAATTGATCTTGAATTTAAAATGAGAATATTACAATGGAGGCCCATCGTAAGTTTATTGGTAGCTGAAAGTATTTTAAGTTTATTGGGCCTAGAATGTGGTTAATATCTGAACAGGCATTGAATTATATTTTGGGAAGAAGATTTTCGGTAAAAGTTATGAGTTTGCATTTCCAGTAACGGTTATGAGTTATATCTAGTGGACAAGATTCTTAGTAGCACTTGACCTGGTACCTAGATAAAGTTTTGAATGTGTATATTGTTAGCAGGTTAAGACTGAAAGCCGAGAAGAAAGAAGAACAACAAGAAAAAAAAAAGAGAGGATGTAACAATGGGAATTGTTGTCCACACGGACCGTTTTGTGTGTTGCACCAGTGATTGAGCTGTAGACAAGCCACGCTGTTTGTAACTCCGGTTATGAGTTCAATAAATCGATAGCCCAGTTGGGCTGAAACAGTATATTCTGGAGTCCTTTGAATGATTATAAGGCAGAATATAACAGCTTATGTCCCACATCTGGTTGGACCAAACACATCGGTCTGCCCTTGTAGAAAGTTGCTGGGTGGGCTTCACACGATGACGACAGGGCTGCAATGGTACACTGGTATATTGCTATGGTAAATGAGTTTGTTGCTGTTGGTTGTAGAGCTATCCTATTGCCTGCAGAGGCAATTAGAAAGACACTCATTGATGCCTTCCCTTGGATTGCAACTGGCCTATCTTCCCTGAACAGACCCCACAATTTGATGTGGCCTGGCTTGTCAGGCTAGTTAGTCCTGGAACCAAATTGGAGAGTTGCCACATTTAAGTTAACCTTGGATTAGTTGGCGCTCTGTGGGGTATACTGTGGCACATAAACACAATACAAAGAGACATAAATATTTGGCTGACAATGAATCAAAGACTTTATGCAAGCACTGGGTACATGTGTGCATGTGGGTGTGTTTGTGTCTTCTTGTATACTACATAATGTATAATTATTGGCTGATTTGAAATATAGTGGTATTGTATTATGATCATATATATATGCTCTATCTCTGCTACAAACCTGCTTCTGTGCCCATTGTAGTTAAAGAGCGGTGTGTTGGTGGGAAAGAGTAATGGCATAATAGATGTAAAAGAGTGTTACTTTGAGTCCCAGTTTAAATAACACTCTGGATCAGGTGGCTAACATCCACACAGAGACTGATAACCAGGGTGATTAAAGAACTACCCAACATCAAACATGTAACACAGCAGGTCCATGCGATTTTATTTATGTGTCTTTATTTGGACTACAGTGTGACTTCTCATAGTCACGTACACACTTCCTCTGCTACAAGAAGTCATGTTACCACTGTTGCGTTTCTCTCACCACGTCAATATTCACCCAAAGGAAGGACACATGCTTCCATGACAGTTATAGTATATGTCACAGTGCTCAGTGCTCAGAGTGTTCAGAGACGTACAGCTGCATAAACAGCATCTGGTGGTGGTGCCCTTCTGGTTCTCCTGCCCCTGCTCTCCTTCTTAGGGAAGCTCAGGGCTGCATAGCTCAGGACATCTGCAGACTCAGCCTGTGGCAGGAACATGTGTATGGATGTGCACAAATTAACATCAGCAAAAACAAACAAAATGCAACTATCAAAAAATCTATTGATATATTTATCAACACAATTAAATAAGCATAAACCTTTGTTTTGTTATATTTTAAAAAGTTAATTTTAAATAAAAAAAACATACTTGATTATTGCGTTGGGCATCAGAGCTGCTGTCTGGAACATGAATTCATGAACAAAAATTCAGGACACTATATCGATCAACATAAATCACATGTGGTTGATAGATATATTAAGATATATCACACTTACTCTTGCAGGCTCCTGCTCTACCCCTGCAGATCAGCCAAGCCAGACAGCAGGCCAGTACAACACAGCCACAGCCCAAAGCCACAACCAGACCAACCAGCACAGTGTTCACTGGTTCAGCTGTAAAGTAACCAGAAAGACTATATGTAGAAGCCGCACTGTATGTACTGTTAGCCCCCTAAAACAAAAAAAAACAAAAACACGGCTTCAAACCCTCATTGTAGAGTGTATTATGTCCTTACTACCATCCCAACCTTACCCTTCACCCTGCTATTTAAATAATTGCTCATTACTAGAAATAAATAATGTTTAAATATCCCAGTTCTCATTAAAATCATATTTCTAAGTCTCATAATCTGAGGGCACTGTGTCCTCCATACTGTACCCAAATTTATTTAACCCCCTAGGCTGTTCTCACACTACGGTCAAGTAAAATGTTGTTTTTTGATTCGCTGGCAGGATATGCATTCATTACGTTGAGCTGTTTAACTGTAGAAAGTAGTTCTAAAATTCTGGCGCAAGCTATAAGCACCATTCCACTCACAGAATGGTAACCAGAACAACCATGTAAGCTAATTTAGTGGTTGCTTTTCTGTTCTACTTTTTAACAACAGGTTGAAGATAATGATTCTTAATTGTAAAGAAATTATAGAATAGTTTAAATATTCCAAGGTAACTTTTCAAATGTTTCCTAAATTCATGGGTGTAGTAACCAGGCCATAGGCTAAGCGGGATAACTGCCTTCGAGACCTGCATTTGATGGAATTAATATCAATAAAATGATTTAAAATTTTGAGATGTGCTTCAAAAGGTAGCTAGTTATAAAAAGTTAATTCCCACCTCATCATCCAATCAGAAAACAGAATTTTATTAAGGGAGATAAAGTTCAATATTATAGGCTACAGTGTGTGTGCAGACCAGGGACCAGAAACAACTGTACTTTGGTACAGTACAAAAGACATACCCAGTGTGCGTACACCTTAGACTTTGTGTGATCAAGTGTACTCGGCTACGGTATGGATGGCATAGTGTCAGTGCACTGTAATTAGCAGGACAATCTCTCAAGGTGTCCAGAATTTTTCCAGTGAAATAAAATCACAAGGCGTCGGGCATTTTGGAATTACATATAGCAATATTTAGTTATTTGTCTATAGCATATTTTCCCCATGATTAGGCTCATAATTAATTTAAATCAGATTTTATATACATAGACAGCATAAACATGTTTTTCGATGCAAGTATGATAGTGTTTAAAGTAAATGCTAATTTCTACATTTGTTCCTACAAGGGCTTTTATGGGTTATGGGAATAAAATCACAGTTGTTGGTTGTGATAAACCTTACTCCTTACCTTACTAACCTGATTCAATCGATGGGTCTTGAAATAAGTTTAATAAATAAATACTTTTCACTTTCAATTCATTACAATCGTAAATACTGATAGTTATGATTTTCCACATTCATATAAACATTTAGCTTCCATGACCATTTCTGAAGAGTGAAAACAGAAAGAAAAAAAGTTTGGTTTGAAAATAGTGGAAGTAGCCTACCGAGTCTGAGTGTTGTTCCATGTCCAAAGAGTATGTGTCCACTGGTAGCTATGGCGCAGTAGTAAGTTCCAGCATCAGTGATGTTAATGTCCTTCTTTGAGAGAGTGTAGACACAGCGGCTCTCACACTGACCACTGCTGCTCTTGTTGATGTAAATGAGCCCTGGATGGGAAGCTCCTGAAGCAGGTCGGAACCAGAACACACTGAGCTCTTCTGTTCTTCTCTCAGTGAGCACCACACACTCCAGAGTCTCTGAGCCTCCTGTAGAAACCGGGCCTGGTATCGGGTTTTGGATCACTGCTGCAATGGACTGGTTTATCTGATTTTCATCTGATATGATTTCACACACAGATATGTAATTCAACATTGCTCTGCTCAGGAGCTAATTAGGTAACATAGTAATAATGGGAAAATCACTGGAAATTGAGAAATGTTTACCTTGCACTGTCAGATATGTTCCATTTCCAAACTGTTGATCAAAATTATTTAGTTTACCACAGAAGTAAGATCCTTCATCAGACGGCAGAATGCTTGCAATCGACAGACGGAATTTTCCAGAAGCGCTACTCAATTTATAACGGGTATTGAATTCACTGGCAGGTATGGGAGGCTGATGTCCATAACTTCCTCCCACAAACTTTGGTGTTTGTCCATTTATTTGTTTGAACCATCCATAAGAGTCCCGGCTGTTTAGAAGAGGGCATTCGAAAGTCACACTAGATCCAGACTTGGCAACTCGAATAGGCTGAGAAACATCCATGGTCTGTACTGGACCTGCAAAAAGGGACAGTTAAATGAGTATAAAAATAATAGGCAGTTTAGTGAGTTTTAATAAATAATAAATATAAATAATAAATACAAATATAAATATACTTTCTTTCTATATAAAGATACTTTCTTTACTTACCCACCAACACACTCCATGTGGCTATAAAAGTACAAAAAAATGTTTTCACCATTCTGACATCAGATACTTCAAGTCATGAGAAACATTTGGTTGTGAAGTACATAAGGCATGAGAGGTGTTTAAGTATAGACAGTGGGCTACAAGTTGATGACAACACCAGTGCACGCATGCTTGCAACACACACACACACACACACACACACACACACACACACACACACACACACACACACACACACACACACATAGACATACTAAAGAAATGAAATGGAAAAAATCACACACACATTCAAAACCTCAAAAAGAACAAACCACAAAGCTTCCTGTTACAATGGTGCTGTTTTTGTTCAGATGAACATAATACTGTTCTTTCTCAGTGCTTCTATGCATTTCTCAGGTGACTGTATTTCTCAGAAGTACTTATTCAACTTCCACAAAAAAACAAACAAACAAACAAACAAAAAAGCAAATGCTTTGGCACATCTTTGCAAATGGCTTCTGCTGTTTTTTTTACATTGTATATGGGTTAAATCATGTTGTTTAAAATGTGTTATTCTAGTACTATGTTGAATAGTCTTCCCACTAAAAATATAAAGGCATCAGTGTATAAGTCATAGCATCCAAACATGTTTAATAATAGTGTTGTACACCAGTAAACTAAACTAACTCTGAAAAATATGAATGACTATTATCATGTTCTTGACATTTTTTTATGTATGAATAGGCCTAGACTATATGACCTTTACAACGTTTATTGTTTTACTTTAAAGATTAAAGTGTCATGTGAAACATCACTGAACATTGAAATGTCACCAAATATTAGGTTGGCTATGCAGGTACATGATGCAACTCACTAGCCTGGTAAAGCAGCCCCTCGTACTAAATTTCATTTTGTACAGAGGGTCTGGCTGAGATTCCATTGACACGGTTGTTTCAGGCAGAATCTTGCCTAACCAGTCAGTGAACAGAGGGATTGTTTGTGAGTGAAGACATTGTCTTTGTGTGCTATATTTGAATTGTAGTGTGTAGGCAGGGTTAAAGCCAGACTAATTGCATATGTCAGGACCAGACGTTGGCGATTGCTTCCTCCAGAAAGAAAACATTTCCCAATACAGCACAGCCAGACCCTCTGTACAAAATGTATGAGTTTACCAAGCTAGCAACTCACATCACTTAACTAGAAAGCAGCCTTGTGACTGTGTTAGAATTCTCTAGAGGGGGCGCTGATGAGTCATTCTCTTTGGAGACCAGTGCTTCCTCTTTATTCTTTCATTCTATGAGAATGAAAGAATAAAGACGAAACACTGGTCTCCAAAAGGGGTGACTTCAGTTCATTTAGAGTTTTTTCAACCATTTACACACATTTTGAAAACTCTATGTGCTTTTCTCAAAACTCTACACACAAATTCAACTTTTGCTCACACAAAATGCAAAGTTCCCTATCTTTTGCAAAATGAAACACAGTATTCAAAATATTCTAAACACATCTGAAAAAAGCAAGCATTTGTGTCATGTTATAAACACATGAGCATTACACAACTGTTGGTCCTAATCTAAATTCCATAGCGCTACACATTATTGGTCTAAATCTAACACTTTTGTTTTTATGGATGTTTCGATATATTGCCATAAAAGAGCAAAAATATCGTAGTATGCAAGTGAAAGTCAAAACAAACAATTTTGGAACAAAAAATATTTACTGTCATTTTCTAAATAAATAGATACATGGTACATAATGAGACGAGAGAATGTTTCACCTGGAGCTATTGATGGTACACGCAACTGTTACAGTAAAACACTGGACAAGACAGATACAGAATAGTGCACACACACACTATCCACACACACAGTGCGTACACACATAGACATGATAAACTAAACACATTTATACTAACACACATGTGCACACACACGCACACACATGTGGACAAACACACTAGGATACACATGTGCATTCACATTACACAATGTGCAAAAGAAAGACAAGTGACATAAAGCAAACACACTCGGCAGGGCATGGCTTGTATCAAAGCTCTGTAGCTAGTGGTTATGAATGGAAAAATATTTTATACCTATGATATGTGATATTACAGTAGCAGTACAGTGTGCTGTGCTAGTTAGCATTGATGGGGGACAGCCAGTGGTGTGTGTATTTTGTTTTTGTAAATCGCTTTGGATAAAAGCGTCTGTTAAGTGTAATGTAATGTAATGTTCTGTGTATTCAGGGTCCATCTCTCCTCCGGGCTGGGTCTGACCAAAATACTTCATTCGCATTACATGCTATATTTTCTCTTGCCAAACACTAAGGAAAGAATCTTCTTGTGTGGCATATCCAACCTGGGATACAGGCAGCATCAGTGTCACCACATGCTTCCTCTATGCCTGGAGAAGTGGAAGGTGGACATACTGTAGGGATGATGATCATATATTTTCCAGCGCCATGTTGAAAAGAATTCTTTGATTGGATTGAGAAATATTGAATATGGAGACAGGTTGACAACAGAAAAATGAGTGTTCAGTAAAGCAGTTATTGTTTGCACATACGAGGACAGAGTCTAAAGCACTGATGAATAAGTGTGGCATTTTGATTGGTACTGTTTGAAAAAGGAAATCATGTTACTTCCTGTTAGATTTCTGTGTGTTAGGTAGAGATTTGTGTGTATTAATTTACCAAAAGTACTGCCTGTGTGTGTGTGTGTGTGTGTGTGTGTGTGTGTGTGTGTGTGTGTATGTGTGCATGCATGGGTGTGTGTGTGTGTGTGTGTGTGTGTTTATGTGGGTAAATATTATAGCCTGGATATGTTTGTTAGCTGTAAGTGTAAGTGTGTAAGTGTACTTCTCAACATCACAGTGTAACCTAGGTTCTTCTAAACTTTTGCTTTTACCGTAACTAAATTCAGAATATGGCAAATAGAGGTTTTAATAATCTATATGTGGTCAGATTTATGCTAAGATGATTGTATTTAGGTATTTTAATGGCCATTTTGACTACCTCTATCCAAGACGCACATGTATGCATTCTAAGAGCAGAAGAAGGGAGTAAGTTTCATCAGAGCAATTCAGCACCATGGACAGCGGTCTTGGCCAATGTGTGTGGATATTGTATGTCAAAATATTTGACCAATAACACTGGTTCATAGCATTGGAATTATTATATTTATTTTAAATTGGTATTATTTTCATTTTTTAAACCAAATGTATTTTTAAGTTCATTGTAAAAAGTGCTTATTTTAGCATTAAAGATTAAAAGGCATTAAAAAAAGGCAGAGGATAAACCTTTGCTGTGAAGTTCCTCTGATCACATTACTGTATTTTACGTGTTTAAACAAGCTGGCATACAGCGCTGTAATTCAAGATTCAAGATTCAAAGATTCAAGATTCAAAAAGCTTTATTGTCTAATATGTTGCCATATTAGAAAATCTTCTTTTGATTGAAGGCTTGGATATGTATATTTGTGTGTGTGTGTGTGTGTGTATGTGTGTGTGTGTGTGTTATTAGTGTGAGTCATTTGAGGAATGAGTGTTCTGTGTGTGTATAGCTATGGGGATGAATGATTTTTTGTAGATAGCTTTCCTGGCCAAAGGCATTCTGAATCTTCTGCCAGAAGGAAGTAGATCAAAACAAGGATGGAGTGGATGGGAGGGATCTAAGAGGATTGAGTTGGTCTTTCTTTCCACTGTCTGGATATATAGATGGTTCAGCTCTTTCTGGGGAATTCCTATTACCTTGCTTGCTTGCTTAGTTATTCTATTAAGTTTGTTTTTGCTTTTGTTTGAGAGGAAGCCATACCAGGACGTAATGTTGCAGGTGATGATGGATTCCACCAGAGATTGATAGGCAGTTGACAAAATGTATTTACTGACATTGAAGGTGTTAAGTTTCCTCAGGAGACACATGCGTTGTTGTCCTTTCTTGTAAACCCCATCTGCATGCTGGCTAAAGGACAGGCGTTGGTCGATCTCTGTGCCGAGGTATTTGAACTTCTCCACCTGTTCAACTACTTGCCCTTCCAGGATCAAAGGTGAGGAAAGTAGATGAGGGGTGTCAGGTGCCCTCCTCCTATGGCAACACAGTTCTTTAGTTTTGCTGATGTTTAAATGCAGTGAGCTTGGCAATTACATCAATTATATCAGTGGTTCCGTCCTTACATCACATTACTTTAAAAATGTGTCTTTAATCAAACTGAACCAAAGCACTGTAATCACATTAGTACATTTGGCAACTTTTGAGATGACATACATCACACATGAATGCACTTCAAATAATTTCTCCCATCAAGCTTAGAAATTAGGATGTTTTACATCTGAGTAAGTAACTTCAGATTGCTTTTCCATTTCCTGTTCTCTCCTCTTCTTTAAAATGTAGATCACTGTAGGTCACGGTCATTGTCTCAGCATCACTGCCCTGTCAACACAAAATAAGATTCAATATAAGATTTGTTCTGACGCAAACAGTACAATTAAAAATGTTTTTATTTTAGTTATCATGAAAATTGATTATCATGTTGAAAGAAACTGAAAGAAGCTGAATGAAACCCAGCAACGTATTACAATGTTTGTGTTGCCTGATATTCCTCCACCACAGAGCTGTTAAGGTGCATGCGATTAGGAGCTCTTTCTGACGAACACAAACAAATAAAACAAATACATATATAATATGTAAATATAGGTTTTACTTCAGTGGTTGGATATGTGCACAGGGAATAAATATAATATACATATATAGAAGAAACTGGTCTAAGTAAACAATGGCTTACTTTTGCAGTGTTCACACTCAGCTCTCTTTAAATGGGAAGAGATGAGAAATGCCATCACAGCAACACACACACATAACAACACTCCCAAACCAGCAACTATGGGGATCATCCAGCTCTCTAGAAAAGACAAACGCACAAATATAAAGCAGCTAGAATAGTACAATAATATGTTTAACACAACAAAGTCTGAGGAACTTTGAGTGATGACTCAAAATGTCAATTTACGTAATAAATGTTTATATGGAAGCTCTCTGGTGTGCAGGTAATATCTAACTTTCTTGAAATGTTACACTTTTGGTTCCTATCCTACAAAAATAAATTGTGGCCATGTATGCTTTGGAATGGTCAGATTGTTTACAAGAAAAGTAAGCAAAGCAAACCTGGAAGTACATCTACCTGTTTTCTTTGATATGTCACAAGAAAGGGGTTTATCTTTACCAAGGCCTGGATTCAGAATCTGTACAGTAATGTTGAAAGAAGAGGTCGTATACGGTACTGAGATTATTTAAATATGATTTCTTTTCAGAAATGCTTCAAAATATGACAGTCAAATCAAGAATGTAAATATGAAAAAACAAGCAATGTGTTGATTTTCTTAGAAACCTATGACTACATAACTTGCAAATGTAGATTTTCTTAGATGTGATGGCTACATAACTTAAAACTGTGTACACATAGGTGTACCAGATAAAGTCTAAGTGCAATCAGAAGAAGAACAGGAGTATCCTTGGGTTAAAAACGCACAGCAGTAGCTCACTAAGTTTTAATGCTACGACTTAGGAGTGAGAGTAAGCAAATAAAAAGTCCATAATAAAGCTTTCATGATGTAACAATTACACTGTTT